>OVAQ01002628.1:0-12122 GCA_900406345.1 Erysimum cheiri | reverse complement strand
TGCGTTGGTCGTATAGTTTGGGTTTTTCCGACGATATTTTCTGACGTAATTTCGACGCTATTCTTCTGTCGGAAATTTTCCGACCAATTTCCGATTAATTTATGTTTTCTCGGAAAGTCGTCGGAAATTGGTCGCAAATTAGTCACAATCTTTCCGACCACTTTTTTCGTCGGAAACTGTTGTCGGAAATTGATATTAAAATATATTTTTAATACTTCTTAAAAGGGTGAACAAGGTGAATAACCTTTTAAGATATAAAGCGCAAAATTATAAACATGCTCTTATATACATATATATACTGTATATGGTGGAAGACTATTTTAAGCCATAGTAAATTTGAGACTTTCAGAGAGAAAGGACAATCAGAGTCCGATGTATATTTCATTATGTATGATTAAGCACACAATAAATGTGAGAGTTTTAAAGAAAAAGAGAATCAGAGGTTCAGAGAATTACATTAAGCCTTCTTTTTCCAAAAAAAAATCATCATCAAAGAAAAACATAAACAAAACTTCCCTCTTTTTTTTTCAAAATATAGCGAAGTTTTCAAGCAGTTTATCATCGGAAGTTTATTCAGTAACAAAAAAAAAAAAGTATTTAAACATGGTTGAATTTGCGAACTGGATATTAATTAAAATATAGAAAAAATAGGTACTTAAACACAATTTTGGATAGACATATGTCGACACTCGACATGCAAAATCAACGTGGCAAGGAGTTTATTGATGAATAGACAAAAGTCAACAAGAATTTATGTATAAATACCATATAATCCTTTGGTTATAAGGTGTGACAAAAACATTTAATAATAACAGATTTTCTCTTTCGAACATAAGAAAAATAACAAATGGCAAAGATTCAAAACTCCGTTTGCTTCACCGCCGTCTTGCTCATCCTCATATTGGTTTCAACCGGTAATTTAGTCGATTAAGTCTTTTCATTCTATTCTTCTAAATCTCATCATATTGGTATATATATACATACATATATATTGTTATCCCTAACGGTGATAATTGTTATTTTAATATAGATATACCAAAGATTGAGGGGACAACATGTAAGCATTTTGAAGGAGAATGTCCTGTAAGTCCATGTGTACCAGCAGAATGCGATGCGTGTTGCAAAGCAACGTTCGGGAAACAAATGTGTGGAGTATGCGAACAAGAGAGCACCGAATTACATTGTCATTGTCGCCGCTAAGCATCTATCTTGTTCAGAATAACATGAACTCTCCGTGAGAAAATGAGAGATGATGCAACTTATATTCCTTTCTTGTTAATCTTTTTTTTTTCCCTATTTGGTGTGATGATTTTACTTAATTTCTTGTTATATTTCCCTTTATTATTTCATTCTGTGTAAACGTATGTATCCTATCTTGCGATCCACAATAATTATATACGTTCTTTATTATAAGTAACATTTTCTTTGATGTGTTTTAAAAATAAAAGAAAATATAAGTTGATCATGTTTCATTCGTTACGTAAGTACTCCTATTTTGTACAACTGACTGATTAAAATTATACCGTTTCTACAATAAGTAGAATATATTTTTTTAACAAGAAAGATGTAAGTTTACGATTTTCAAAGTATTCGGTTTTTTGTAGGTTTGTGCAAGGTTTTTGCAGACCTCACCATGATGCATTCTGAGTCGTCAGGCACGTTTTACAGATTTTATTATGTCATTAATTAACAATCTCCTTTTGTCATACCTGATCACTATGTTTTGATTACACTATATTTGTAATAAAGTGATATCATCATACAGTCGTCATCATACAGTCGTTCAATGTTAGGAATCTAGTAGGCGTATATAATTTATAGCACTCTTTTCTAGAGTAAAGATGAATAGTATGAAGTAAGTATATTTCTCTCTAGATATAGGAAGTGACATTTTTGCTGACATTTCTAATAGTAGAGAAACATATTTCAGTTGTTGAATATGACACCGAAATGTGAAAAAGGAGTAAAGATGTTGAGTGGCGAAGAAGAGAAGTGATATCTTGTGTTTTTGTTGATTTTTAATTCATTTTTCATTTTTCTTTTCATGTATTTGGTGTTAGATTGTGGGATTCCAACTCAAAATTAACTAAAAATTAATGAACTGTCTCATGTATATATCTAATACGTTTCCTCGAGATGATGGTTCTTTATACTATTAATATTGATATATTTGGCCATGTGTGGATCAAACTCATACCATATTAGATTATGAACATCTATCAATCCAATTGACAATAAATAAATTGATCCATATATCTGATATTTTAGTCAAGATTCTTTACCTATTTTCCAATATGGGATATTATTATCCCTAGTATTTGCATTCATTTTAGACTTGTTAAAGTGGCATTTGCATTGCATTTTTTTTTCATTAGGCTTGAAGAGTGGACATTTGGTGCAAAAGAAAGTGAAACAGACAAATGAGCGCTGTTCAAAAACGTCTAAAATTAAAGAGGAGAGAAAAAAGTCAAAAGAAGTTATATTGACGTCTGGAACAACATCGGTCTACCATATTGACGTCTCTTGCCCGCTTCAGATCCCCTGAAGACGATTCATTTATTTGGAAGAAACAAACACATAACATGAGCTTTACAAATAAGGAAAGACAGTCATAACAGCTCGACCCTTATTTGTTTATTTGGAAGCAAGAAACTTGCACACACACACGCACACACACACACCGTAATCTGATATGCATGATTTTAATGGACCATAACATAAAACACAAAAAAATTTATTTAAAACCATTTTTCTCAAAAAAAAGTTAAAGACATTTTTGATTGACCCTGAAAGGAATTGAAATATCAAAATGGAGTCCTTCACTTATTACTATGTTACGAGCTCGGACGTAAAGTTATCAAAATGGAGTATTATTATCGATTTTAGTTACCCCATATAAAATGTCGAACTACAACTTCCACATGCTGCTTTGTTATCGAAAAACAGTACGTAACATTTCCGTTGTTGGAGCAAATTAAGCGGATTTAGTAGGAGATCCTTTAACCATAGGAGTTCACATATTCCTTTATTCATTCCTCTTAACTTTGCTCCAGCTTTACGTTTTGCTTTTCTTTCCAACACACATTGCCAATTGAAAAGAAAGATAGCCCGATGTGGATTTTCGATCAATAGTGTCTCCTACCCAATCTTGTCTATGCAACCTTCTATGTCAAGGTATAAATGCTTAGTGAACATCATCTCTTTTTCTGATCACACGACTTCAGATATAACAAAAAATCCTTATAACATATATATAGATTTTCTTCACTTAGTTGGTGCATGACCTGACTTACTACACTAAAAGCAAAAGCAATATCTGGTCGAGAACGAGGCAAAATATATTAATTTTCCAACTAACCTCTTGTACCTTTCTTTGTTTGTCGATTTTTGTTAGGGTCAACTTTGAGCTTCAGATTATTGGAGACGTGCCGATGCAAAATAAAAGCAAAAAGGAATGGATAAAACCTTTTATAGAGATGTGTCTCGAAAAACTTATGCACGTTACAGTAGAAATTGTCGAATTTCTGTCAGAATTCCAACCTTTTGATATGACAACCTTAACACATCGGATTCGAAGACATGATTTCAGCAGAGTAATTGTTAGATTTTTAGAACAGCCCATGCATCATTTTATTTTTTCACGATTGTCTTCTCTTTGATCTGAATTCAATTCGACTTTGTATTTTTCTATGGAAAGTTTTGGCCCCATTTTATTTTTTACCTTTATACAAATGACCACATTGGATTTTAACATCCACATCATAGTACACAAAACTAACAAACACAATAACTTTTATTTTTTTTAATTATCAAAAAGCGAACACATAACATGATCAGTTTTACAAATAGGGGAAGGCAGGTCATAACAGCTCCGCCCTTATATCTTTATTTGGAAACAAGAAACATGCACACACACACACACACACACATATATCCTTCCACCAAATGAAACCAAAGTTAGATATTTGGTATGAGGTTATATATATAGTTCCATTATAGGCGTCCATAGCAGTGGCAGTGAAGTACGCCACCATCGAGTTCACATCGTCCATCACATGAAGCAGACCCGAATCCTACGGGTGGGGCTGAGGCGCAACATGCTTTGCATTGACTTTCAACACATGGAGAGTTGGCGCATTCTCCTAAGAACTTGAAACATTGCGCATCACTCTTTGGAAGTTCTACATATATCACCAAAACATAAATTAAAATTCAACAAAATTTTATATGTATATATCTTTCCAAAATGTGAACCGTAAAACTATTGGAGGGCATTAGCTAATATTAATTTACCGGTGGAAGCCAACAAGACGACGAGCAAGAGAGTAGTGAAGCAAACTGAATTAAGAGTGAATTTTGCCATTTTTTTCTTTGTTTGTTAGGTTTTGGCTTTATCTTTTAAGTTTTTTGGAGTTGAGATATATAGACAAATTCATAGGTATGGCCATTCTATTTATAGGCAAACTTTGTTGATTTTTTGTATTATTATTACTTCCTTACTCCATAAATGTCGCCATAAATGTGTTGCTTACTTTTCTCATTATGTTTTATTTTATATATGACTATATCAACCAGAATGTTTTTATTATATACTAATTTTAAAATAATCAAACCCAAAATGAAAGATGTCGTTGTCTCGTCGATGTAACTCTAATATTTATCCTTATTTCTCTTTTATTAGATGACAATCTATTAAAAGAATTGTACATGTATTTGTCAAAGATCTACTAAGCACGAATCTTTGGCATTTTTTAATCTGATAATAACAAACAGTCAACTTCATTTGTTTGTAAATAATTTTAGGGTTTTAAAGGTATGACAACAGTTATGTCGACACTATGGGTTAGTTTCTAACAAATCTTTGACACTTATTGGAAACATTGATCGGCTCAAAGTTAAATCATAATGGGTTTCGAGTTCTGAATTGGCCGATGTACAATTCACATGACACAGTATAATAGTATATGCCTTATGAGTTTCGTTTATATTTTCCAAATTGTTAACCCTTAAATACCTAACTTTAGCTTATCTTTTTCAATTCACATTTTGTTTTAGTCTTTTACCCTTGTTAGTTTTCCTAAAACCAAATGCATTTTTGGTACTAGATTTTCAAATTTGGAATATTCCAATTATTATGTGAGATATTTAAATAACTAGAAAAAATGTAATGCTTAACAAATAATTCCCACATAAAATACTATATATATATATATATATATATATAATGGATTTTCCTAAAATAAAATCCTCCAACTATATATTTGCAAATCAACCTTCCAAGTTCCAACGGCAGAAAATACAAGAAAAAAAAAAATCTTCAAATCACAATAAACTTGCAATATACTCCATATATATATATATATATATATATATATAAGATCGTGCATATTTTTAACACTTCTTAAAATTAAATTCTTTTATGTTATGACCTTTTAAGAGTATAAATTGCAAAATCATTAATATGCTCTTATCCCCTATATATTAATAGAGAAGCATTTTGGAAAAAAAAATGATGACATGGCAAAAAAATGATGATGTGTCATCATTAGAGAGTTTAATGTTGATTTTAAAAAAATTTGAAATCAAAATAAATTTTGTTTTACTTAATCGATTTATTTAAGGAAATATTGAATTTTATCTTCCCACTAATTTTGTTAACAAAGTTATTTCCCTTAAATTTAGAAATATTTCAAAAAAAAATTTATTTCTCATTTTTTTAGGATCATATTTTTCTAAAAAAAATTGAATCAATACATAGTTTATATAGTAAATAAAATCTAGATTTTTTTTTTCACATGTGCTGTGATTTGAATTTTTAAAAACGGACATAATTTACTTAATTAATAAAAAAGAGAGTGAATTTTAANAATCAATACATAGTTTATATAGTAAATAAAATCTAGATTTTTTTTTTCACATGTGCTGTGATTTGAATTTTTAAAAACGGACATAATTTACTTAATTAATAAAAAAGAGAGTGAATTTTAAAATTTTAATATTTGATTTAACATGCATCCAAAGAATATTTAATATTTTTGAATAAAAAGTAAGTAAGTTTGACAAAAAAAAAAGTAAAGAACAAAACTATTTAATCAAAAATAATAAATAATCACTTAAAAATATTAAAAAATTGCATTGTATCATAAAGATCAGCGGGTTACTGAAATTTGAAATCGGAATATATAAACAAGCTTTTGTATAATAAAGATCAATGAGTCATTATGTCTTTGATTCGTTTAATATCTTTCATAGATCAATTAGAATTTTATATTTACGTTAAAAGTAAACTTTCAAGTCGTGAATTTTATAATTTATAAATTCAACATTTGTCCTGCGGTGTACCGTGGATTAATAGCTAGTACTGTATACATATATTGTATATGGTGGAACCGTGGAAGACTATTTTAAGCACATAGTAAATTTGAGATTTTCAAAGAGAAAAGACAATCAAAGTCCGGTGTATATTTCAGTATGTATGATTAAGCACACAATAAATGTGAGACTTTTAAAGAAAAAGAGAATCGGAGTTCGGGGTATTACATTAATTTACTTTTTCCTCAATTTTTTTTTTTTTTTTTTTGGAATAGTACCACTTTATAAATCAATACCGGTTACAAAGGAATAAAGACAAACAAGCTAAAGAGATACAACAATCCTGATACATAATTAGGTCTGAAAGATTCCAAACCAAGTAGATAGGTACGAGACTGTGGCTGAGAGGTTACGTTGAGCTTTGGAATTCCAATTTTTTTAAAAAATTCTTAGATTCACTTTTAGGGTAAACCCATCTTATTTACCCCTCCTAACTAACCAATCAAAATTAGTCATATCATCTAAATAAATAAATTAAAATAATTTATAATATTTAAATAAAACAATTAAACTAAATCAATTATGAACTCTATCAATTAATTATTTTATTTTACAATTAAACGAGATTATATATCGGTTTGTGTTTATAAATGAGGATTACTGTTTAGATTTACAATTAAAACAAAATTATATGTCGGTTTAGATTTATAAAAGGGTGGTTAGAATTTAGATTTTACCATTTTTACGAAATTATATATCGGTTTGGGTTTATAAAGGAGTGGTTAGGGTTTATATTTTACCATTTTTACGAAATTATATATCGGCAGTGGTTAGGGTTTAGATTTTACAATTAAAACAAAATTATATATCGGTTTGAGTTTATAAAGGAGTGGTTAGAGTTTAGATTCTATAATTAAAACGAAATTATATATTAGTTTGAGTTTATAAAAAAAGTGATTAGAGTTTAGATTTTACAATTAAAACGAAATTATATGTCAGTTTGAGTTTATAAAAGAGTGATTAGGGTTTAGATTTTACAACTAAAACCAAATTATATGTAGGTTTGAGTTTGTTAAAAAGTTGTTATATGTATACAAATTTTGTTTTTAAAATCTATTTTGTTTTTTTAATTTTAATTTTGATTTATTTTTAAATATAACATGATATGACATATTACTCTATTTTTATTGGTTAAGTTAATAGAGGGTGAATAAGAAGGTTTACCCCTAGAGGTGAACCCAAAAATCGTTCAAAATTTTTTTATCAAATAAGAAAAACATAAGCAAAATTTGCCTCTTTTTAAAAATAAAAAGAACAAAATATAGTCGAAGTTTTCACGCAGTTTCGAGGATGATCGAAGTTTATTCAGTTACAAAAGAAAAAAGCAAAAAAATATGGTTGAATTTACGAAGTCGGCATTAATTAAAGTATAGAAAATATAGATACTTAAACACACAATTTGGATAGACATATGTCGACATGCAAAATCAACGTGGCAAGGAGTTTATTGATTAGGCTTGGTCTACTTCTCCATTAGCCAAAACTCAACAAGAATTTATGTATAAATACCATATAATCCTTTGGTTATAAGGTGTGACAAAAGCATTTAATAATAACATATTTTCTCTTTCGAACATAAGAAGAATAACAAATGGCAAAGATTCAAAACACCGTTTGCTTCACCGCCGTCTTGTTCATCCTCATATTGGTTTCAACCGGTAATTTAGTCGATTAAGTCTTTTCATTCTATTCTTCTAAATCTCATCATATCGGTATATACATACATATTGTTTTCCCTAATGCTGATCATTGTTTAATTTTGATATAGATTTACCAAAGATTGAGGGGAAAACATGTAAGCACTTTCAAGGAGAATGTGAAGTGAGTTCTCCATGTGATCCAGCAGCATGCGATGCGTGTTGCAAAGCAGCGTTTGGGAAACAAAAGTGTGGAAGATGCGAACAAGAGAGCACCGAATTGCATTGTCATTGTCGCCGCTAAGCATCTGCTCTTGATTTGAATAACATGGAACTATCCGTGAGAAAATGAGAGATGATGCAACTTGTATTCATTTCTTGTTAATCTTTTGTGTTTTTTTTTTCTATTTGGTGTGATGATTTTAATTAATTGAGTTCTTGTGATATTTCTCTTTAATTATTATTTCTTTGTGTGTAACGTATGTATCCGTATCTTGCGATCCACAATAATTATATACGTTCTCTATCATAAGTAACATTTTGTGTGATGTGTTTTAAAAATAAAGATAACGTTTAAGTTCAAGTTTAATTCGTTACGTAAGTGTTTTTATACAACTGATTGATTAAATGTATAATGTTTCTAACTAAGTAAGATATAAGGTTACAATTTCCAAAGTATACGAGCTTTTGTAGGTTAGTGCAAGATTTTTGCAGACTTCAGCATGATGCATTCTGAGTGGCGCAGCCACATTTTTAAGATAAGATATATAAATTCTAGTAGTTGAATATGATGCCGAAAGGTGATCAAAAAGGAGTAAAGACGTTGAAAGGCGAAGAAGAGAAGCATTAATTGTAATATCTACCATGATTTTTCGCTATAGGCGTCCATATAGCAGTGGGAGTGAAGCACAGTATTATCTAGTTCACATCGTCCATCAGACCATCACAAGAAGTAGTCCTGAATCCTACGAGTGGGGCTGAGGTGCAACATGCTTTGCATTGACTATCAACACATGGAGAGTTTGACACATTCTCCTAATTAAGAACTTGAAACATTGCACCTCGATTTTCAGAAGTTCTAGCTATATATATCACTAAAAGTTATAAAATTTCAACCAAATTGTATAAATATACTTTCCCTAATGTGACCTGTAAAACTAATTTCTAATTTCTGGTGGAAACCAACAAGAGGACGAGCAAAAGAGTAATGAAGCAAAGGACCGAAATTAAATGTGTTTTTTCACAATTTTTTGTTATTACTTACTCACTTTTAGACCATATAATGTCGCCATAATTATGTTGCTTGATTTTCTTATCAACCAGAATATTTTTTTATCATGAACTAATTGTAAAATAATTAGCTCAAAATGCGAAGGGTGTCGTTGTCTCGTAGCTAGATGCAACACTAATATTCCTTCTTTCTCTTATTTTAAATGACATAGATAAGGGAATAATATTGTACTTGTCAACGATCTATACTAAGCACGAATTTTAAACACTTTTTAATATAATAATAACGAATAGTCAACTTCGTTAATTTATGAAAATTTATTTTAGGGTTTAACGTACGGTATGACAACCATTATGTCGACACTATATACGGGTTAGTTTCTAGCAAGACATATATATGGATCAAATATTGTATTTTCAAGAGGAGCATATCAAATAGTGCTGACACTCATTAGACTGTCCTCAAAAATGCACGTGAAAAAAACACAACACACTAGAGAGGAGAAAGCAAGTTTTGGTCTTAAATATATATCATAGAAGTTCATCCCTTTAGCCCAAAAAAAAAAAAAAAAAGAAGTTCATCCTATTCAAAACCCGTTTATTAAACAAAATATGGTAACAAAATAGGATCATGCGAACAAGAGTCGTAAGAAACGTTGATTCAACCAAAATTATGTTTTCGTTGTAAATTATTAAAAGTGTTTCGATTCAATTTAATTTCTTTTAAAAATTATTAAAAGTGTTTCGATTCAATTTTCTTTTAAAAAACGTGATACATGCTAACATAATTATGGAAGTAAAGAGATTTTTGAAGAGGTGGGTTGAAATATCTGATATCTATTATGGAGTTGCTTAATTTTTTTTTTTTTTTTTATAGGAATGTGAATATCATTTAAAATGAAGTGTTGAAGTTTTACAAAAATAACTTAACCTAGACATGTAAACGTTGCCAAAAAAAAAACAAGGTTTACAAAAGAATTTTTGAGTGTCAATCAACAATAAATCATCTACTCCATAGGATCATCAATTCTCTGAATTGCTTCCAGGATCTTCTCTAGCTGGATTGTATTCCGAATTTCCCGATCAATGTCTTTGAAGATTATCGAATGGGAGAGAGATACACCATTATGCAGGACATTATTACTCACCAAATGAAGTAAGAAAATGTGAAAATGTGCATTGTACATAAATTACTCACCAAAGGATGTGATTGGCTCATATCACAATGAGCATTAATGAGAAGCAAATCGTTACCATAGAAGTGCTGAGAATCAATGGAGAACTCAAAAGGAAAAAAATAATGGAGTCTGATGTATAGTCTACTGTATATTAAGCACAAAGCTAAGTGGTAATAAATTTGGTATCTTCCAAAGAGAAAGGAGAGTCAAAGTTCGGTGTCTATTCCTGCAGTTATGATTAATCATATAGTAAATTTAGGATTTTAAAGAAAAACAGAATCGGGGTTCAATGTACAAAATAAAACTTTCTTACTCAAAAATATTTCATCATTTAAAAAAAAAAAACACAAACTGAATAATTGGCTCCTTTTAAAAATAAAAGATGAAATATAATCTACGTTTTCATGCGGTCTAGAATCATGGAGAACAAAAAACTAAAGCATGGTTGAATTTGCAAACTCTCTATTTAACTTTTGGATTTCGTAACTAGTCCGTATAGAAAATAAAGATGTTTAACAATAATTTGGAGAAACATATGTCGACATGCAAAATTAACGTGGCGAGGAGTTTTGTTGAGTAGGCTAATTGGTTCTCCTTCTCAATTAGCCAAAAGTCAACAAGAATTTATGTATAAATACCATATAATCCTTTGGTTATTATACTGTAAAAAGGCATTTAATAATAACATATTTTCTCTTTTGAACGTAATATGGCAAAGATTCAAAACTCCGTTTGCTTCACCGCCGTCTTGCTCATCCTCATATTGGTTTCAACCGGTAATTTAGTCGATTAAGTCTTTTCATTGCATTCTTCTAAATCTCATCATATTGGTATATACATACATATTGTTTTCCCTAATGCTGATCATTGTATAATTTTGATATAGATTTACCAAAGATTGAGGGGAAAACATGTAAGCACTTTGAAGGAGAATGTGAAGTGAGTTCTCCATGTGATCCAGCGGCATGCGATGCGTGTTGCAAAGCAGCGTTTGGGAAACAAAAGTGTGGAAGATGCGAACAAGAGAGCACCGAATTGCATTGTCATTGTCGCCGCTAAGCATCTGCTCTTGATTTGAATAACATGGAACTATCCGATCCGTGAGAAAATGAGAGATGATGCAACTTGTATTCATTTCTTGTTAATCTTTTGTGTTTTTTGTTTCTTTCTATTTGGTGTGACGATTTTGAATCTTTTGATTCATTTCTTGTGAAATTTCCTTATTTCTTTCAGTGTGTTTTAAACGTATTCATGTTATACGCTCCACACTAATTATGTACGTTCGCTACTATCAATAAAACTTTATTTGATGTGTTTTTAAAATAAACTTAATAATAATATAATCAGAGTATATCCTCACCAAAAAAAAGATATAATCAGAAAATATTCGTTGATCATATTTTATTAGTTACAAAGTGTTCATGTACAACTGGTAGATTAAGGGTCATGTTTTTCAAAACATGTTTTTTCATACTTCGTAAATTAAGCCTTTTTATATATTCTTCTGAATCTCATCACATTGGCATATATACATCGCTTTTCCCAATGAAGATTGAGTACTGTAAAACACGTAAGCAGTTTAGAGGAGAATGTATACCCTACACAATTTCTGTGTTAGGGTAGAATTCTTGGTTGGGAAGTGTAGGAACTTGTATAGGTTTCTTACAGTTTAATCTCTATTAAACAACCTAAGACAATTCCTGAA
>OVAQ01002627.1:0-12126 GCA_900406345.1 Erysimum cheiri | reverse complement strand
CATCGTCGGATCGTGTCATCGAGAAGAGGAACCATTTGCTTTTATATATCCACCACAAGTAAACGACCATATATCTCAGCAATCATTACCCTTTCCTTCTTATCTTGCCCTGACTTGTTGAAACCATCACGCCAATATTTGAATATGTTCACGTGTAATCTCAAAATTCCAATCAAATAGTAACCAAATCGATGAAACCACAATTGACTAGCCGACTTATTGAAAATGAAAGATAGCCTCTCAAAATTGCCATGATCTTGCGGAGAAAACATGACAAGAGTACTCGTTGCATCTTTCACAAAAACACCAAAAAGACTTCCAGCCATTTGAATAGTTGTACAACGTATGTTAATGCGAACAACCAAACAAGCCTTTGTAAACTCCATTAGTACGAAAAACTCATCCAATCGAAACCCAAGTAAGAGATTACCGGTTATCTTGTGAATTGTTTCTCGTCTAATCATTCGGGCTAGTGCTCTTGACTTGTCGGTTTTTTGATGTGAAACTGAGAGATCGGAAGCATAATAGTCTTCATCTTCCACAAACACAAATAGTGGCACCGGATCACTAGAAGGAACCCATTGTGTTTGACTATTCTTCTTTGTTTTCACTATGTTAATGAGATCCTCATTTGCTGCCAAGACTCTATTGATGTCGGGATCAAAAACCCATGTGAAACTTCCATACCCTTGGGTAAGAAGACAAACACCGGTTGATAACCGGAGAAACCACCGGCAGCAAGACAAAGCACCGGAAACAAACCTTCTGCGTGGAAGGAGATTACGATTCCATTGGATCAACATTACAAAGGAATCGACACATTGTAGAGGAGAGGAATCTGTCAAATCTAACAACAGCCCGTGTTCGATTTGATCCACAATCCAGATCAGGGGTGGATTCCATAAGAAGGGAAGATTCTGATTTGAAAACGAGAGACGCAATCCTCTAAACATCATCACCGTAAGGAGATAAAGAGCATGGGTGTAATGGCCATGATTTGCCATTATTGAGTACTTAACCTAAGATGATATAGAAATTAGAAAGAGGAAACCAATAGAGAGAGAAAACAAAACGATGGCCGACGCCGGAGAAGCCGACGCCGGCCAGCGGCCGGAAACGGTTAAGAAGACGAAGCGGTGTGTTGAATCGCTTAGAGGAGAGAGAAGAGAGCTATTCATTCACCTATTGATCTCTCGATTTAAACTATGATTTATCAAGTCAGAAAAATTCAGAAAAAAATCAACCAAAAAATTAATTAATCCCCACAAACTGGGGAATAAATTAAGGGTAATTCTCTAAAATACCACCATTTTTGTTTTTAGGACAAAAATACCACCACAATAAAAAAAAAAATTTAATTTTTAAACTTTAAATTCTAAATTATAAACATTAAACCCTACCCCAACCCTACCCCATAAATACTAAACCCTAAATTGCAAAATAATCAACCCAAATCAAAGATTTAAAATTTCATACCTATTAACAATAGTTTAATATTAGTGGTATTTTTGGAAAGAAACCTCAAAAGGTGATGTTTTGAGCAATTTCTCATAAATTAATAGTTGCAAGAAAATACGCAAAAGAGATTAACTATTTTATGTGAACAACATTTAATAGATTTTGGTCAATCCTATCATATCTTGATTTCATATAACGGTTAGGAAAGGAATATCACATTATTAACAATCCTCACCCATGTGACTACGCTCTTATCTTATAGTTTTTGCTGCTTATTTTGGGAATTTCCCGCTCAACAGTCGATAGTTTAGCTGGACAATGGACACCTAAGCTATGACAAATGTAATATGTTTTTTTTCCCCTTTTCCTTAATATTTATATGGAACCTCAAATTCCAGAGTATTATAATTTACTGACTAATCTATCTTGATCTTGTTTATTGTAAATAGTAATTTTGTAATTAAAAAGAGTCATATTTATCTGTTATCAATTGCAAATCGCATTTAAAAGTTATTCAGATATTCGTTAAAGTATTAAACGATAAAAAAATGTTTTTTCTTAAATTATTTCCTTAGTTATAGCCGGTAATGAGATTTTCGTCGCTGAAATTTATGTATAGTATGGGTATGTAACTGTCATATGAATTCCACAATGATTAAGTTTGTATGTCCAATGAAAGTAGATTTATAGTCTCGGCCACTGTAACTAACACACACTGAAACAATTTTACAAAGGTTTTCGATGACGATGCACGGGTATATATATATACACTTTTTTTGTCCTGCGATATATATTTTGACAAACTATGCTATATATCATAGATGCATTCTAAATTGCATGGGTGGTGTCTACATTACGACAGATGTAGCTTTAATCTTCACGTAAATGTCTCGGGTCCATGCAAAATCTATCTTTCGTATTGTCTTTTTACTACTTTACAAGGTTCTCTTCTCTTCTCCTTTTTACTTTTCTCTGTTTTTTCTTTTTTGTTCTTAAAATATATACATTTACTAGCAATATGCCCCTGCTATGCAGGGTCCTAATAATTATGAAAAATATATTATACATATTATTTTGAAATTGAAATAAAATTTGATATTGATATATAAATGAAACCAACAAATTATTTTTAAAATTTATAGTTAGTTTTTAAATTTAATTATAAAAAATAAATCAAATTCTACAGATTTTTTATATAATTGAGAAAGAAAGAAGATAGTTCCATGAAAATAGTAAAGAATAAAACGTGAAAAGAAGATATAATGTTAAAATTTGAAATGATTTTTGTTTGCTTAAAAAATATGAACAATTATTTAATTTAAATTTGGTTTGTGTTGTAATAAAATGTTGTTTAAAATTAAAAACAAATTATTCATAAAAATTGAAATAAAGTGAGGATCGTGTAAATGATCGTGGGAGTTTAAAAAATACAGTTGAAAAATAATTCCTAATAAAAAAGACAATATTCAAAAAAAATCAGAAAAAAGATTTAATGACACGTTAAAATAAAAAAAATATTAAAAATATTAATTTAGAAAATTTGTGAAAATGACACATCAGCAAAAGCTAACGTGTCAAGTCTAGAATGTTGCAATTTTTGTTAAAGTGACTTGTGATTTAGTATATATAGATATGTAAAAGAAATATTCTTCTCTTACACTCCTTTACTATAATTATTTTGGACAATCGTCAGAATTATTTTAGCTCTCTGAGATGCACAAACTCTCATGACATGATAATAAGAACAAAGATACATAAGATTCCTCTCGAAATTTACGTACGTTTTTTGTACCCATCGTCAACGTCATAATCGTCAAAGGCTTTGAAAATTTGTTGCTTCATGGCTGTATGTTAATTTTCTTTTAATATATATGATCTTCATATTTTTTTATCTTTTTGTCCATAGTTTCGATTCCAAATTAAGACACATGAGGTCGTATATATGATAGGAAAACTATTCGTATCTAGCACTTATATATAGGTCTTCATTTGTCACATTCAAATGTAATAAATCTCAATCGATCCAAGAGTTACCATTAGGCTTATCTCTATTTTAACATTTCATCGAGATGGTTCAATAACTATAGTGTCATGCATTCAATTATTAAAAAATGGAGAATAATTTTGTCACATCACCATAACTATAATGTCATATTTCTTTTGGAGTGAATAACTCTTTCTGCAAAAAGTATGATGTGTGTCACATCGTCAGAGATTGAAACTTTTAACTGTTGTTTGCCAAATTAAGGCTATGAATGGTAACATGGACCGCACCCAAAACCGCACCGCAACAGTACTGTAACAGTGTCAAAATCTCTGCATATACATATGTATCTATATATTTTCGTTACTATTTGAACCGTACCGCACTTCTCCCGCACCGCAAAACGCAGTCACCATTCGGACCCTAAGTTGGACTAATAGGCTAGATTCCAAGTCCGTAATCTGAATAATTTATGTTATGTTTGATTGTTTCATTTATAAAATTAAAGTGAGAAGATCTCTGGTTTCAATAGATTTTNAAATTTTTTTTTTTTTTTTTTTTTGATGATGATGATGATGATAAAACATTAGACCCAAACTTTTTTAATAAAGCTTGGATATTCTTGTCCAAAATAATTGTTTTTTTTTCGTTTTTAGGACATCTTACAAATAATGAAAAATCTTGTACAACGTAAGAGTCTAATTACATCCAATACATAAAACACATGAGACCACACTCTTGATAAACACTTTTACGTATATAAGTATATATAGGATTGCCACGAACGACTACATATACCACAATTACCATACCGATTTTTTTGGATAATTTATTCGCATTTACAAAATAAAATATATTCTCTGGTAATAATCACACTGTAGTCTCTAAACACTAAATAATTCAAGATATAATTCAAATCCATATAAAATTGTAAACAAAAGGTTCAAAGTTTCAAAATAAGACTTATACTAAGGCTAATATTGGCAAAAACAAAATTCAAACAAACAAAAAGTTTTTGGCCCAAATATATTTTCTTGTCATAAGAGCCTAAATATAGTATAAGCTTCACTAGTTTGTGTGTATAGTATTCAAACCTATACGACTATATCCGAATCTAGCTACGATATTATTTCAAATATATCCGATAGACCCCATAATTCATCTTGACTGTGATTCAATGTCATCAAGTGCGTGAATATAAACTTCCATTGACATATCTCTACTTTCTACTTTTTGTTTCAAAGAACCTCAAAATAGCCAACAACATAAAATCAAAATATTCAAAAAGGTCATGAATACTATTCTTTAGTCTACATAGCATATGCAAAACCCATGGGATGTTGGAATACACGGGGGACAAGAACATCTGAAATTGACAGATCTATCTATCTCTAACAAAAGCTCCATACGGTCCACACTCTACAGTTTTTAAAAAACTTTATTTTATTTATTTATAACGGCTACAAAACATTTGAAACCTAATATAAATAATTATAATTAAAAAAAAAAAAAAGGATCTATACAAAGAAGAACCAGTAAATGTCTGCCATGTGGAATACTTTTATCCACGTGGAAGTCTCACTCTCCTTTCGCAAACCAAAGAGGACGAGTCGTGGTGGGACCCATCATTCGAAGAGTATCTCGTCACGTGAACACCCCACGTGCCACTGACATCATCGTTACGCTTAAGCGGCGCCGTTTTGATCCACGTGGCGTAGTATTCCGTCGTCGTTTCAGTCACGAGTGTTTCAAAGATTCCTTTCTCGATCTCCGTGACGATTCCTTCGCCGTCTTCTTCAAACGCCGATTCAATCTCCGGGAAGTCTCCGGCGACGAGATCGTCAATATCTTCGAGAACTAAACACTCTGCCAACGGAAACCGCTCGATTCTCCGAGTTAACCCGTCGATAAGCTCCGATCCCTTTAGATTCCTCTGAGATTGAATCGAATAACGACATACCCAAGGTTTCAAATTGATGTGCGGCTTTAAGATATCGGCGAGGATCTCATCTACTAAGTGGAATAGTAGCTTTCTATTGCATCGAAGAGCTAGATTTTCCGGTGAATTCCTAGGTCTGGTTGATGTAACAGCGAAATGTTCAAGAAAGTAGAAGATTGATGGATCGAGTGGGTGTGAAGGAGAAAACCATTTAGCGTATGAGATTGGTGTATCTCTATCGATTCCTGTTCTCCTTAGGGTTCTTGTTATGTACTCTAATTCGCCGCCGGCGATTGGTGCAATGTGGGGTTGTGATTGGCTCGGAAAACTAGGAAACTCTGGTGATGCTCTGTTTCTCGGTGATTGTGTTTCTCTGAGCTTTAAGTTTGACTGCAAAAATCAAAAACATTAATTAAACGTTAAATATCCAAAATTGGGTATTGAAGTATTGAATAGCAAAGAGAGTACGTGTCGTATACCGATTTGTGAAGATGTGATGAATCTTTCTTCTTGATGGTGGGAACACTAGTGAAGTTGATGAGATGATTAATGGATAAAGGAGTTTTCTTGCAGGAAGACTTATCTCCTTGGATAAGAAGAAGTCCATTGTTGTTGTTATTACTTGTTACTGGTGATCGAACAAACGGCTCTTCTTGCATCGTCTGTGGCGGCTTCACTAGTCTCGACTTGAAATTCTCCGGTTTCTTGCATTTCTTTGTAGACTTCCTCTGTCTGTCTTTGACTTCTTGTCGTTGCTCTCCCTGTGGCTCTTCTTGCACTGTTGGTAGCCAGCTGGTCTTGTCTTGAATCTTCGCTGTTGTTGTCTCCGGAATCATGGAAGCAACATTACTTGTCTGAAATGAGGTTGGTTTGGTTTTGGGGATTTCCGTTAATCCTAATCTCGGGGATGATGATGAATCATGAGTGATGATTGTGATCTTAGAAGCTCCTTTTTTGGGCTCATGAATGTCCCTTGATTCTTTGTTGGTAATATCAGTTCCCATTCTTCTTCGTCGGCTAACGTTCTCCTTCAACTGCATCACTATCTGTCTAGCGTACTCTCGTGGACTACGATTCTCTTTATCGTCATGTATCTTCATCTCTTTGAGCCTCGTGAACTTCACATTGTTAATACCAGCTTCTCTTTGAGACACCACGTTGTTGTTGTCTCTGAGATGAAGTGAAGAACGTTGGTGTTCGTAACAGTTGACGTCGACGGATCTTCTTCCGAGTGAAATCCTCGGTGTGTCTGGAAGAGACCGTGTTCCTCCGTCGACAGAGTTTCTTTGGAGAGAGTAATGTCTGTGTCTGTTGGTGTGAGAAGCTCTCGTTGGTGTCTTGAGATCGATTAAGGTAGAAGAAGATGAAGAAGATGGGGTAGGAGATGATCTGTAATTGTCAGGAACAAGATCAAGACCCATGAGTCTAGCAACCAAAGTTGGTGTCTTTGTGCTTGGAGAATAAGATTCAGTGGCTGTAACAGACGATGATGATGATCTTGCTTGTGGTTTAGTCTTGATTTTAATACCCATCTGCAATAATTATGATTAGGGTCATCAGTATTAGAAAAAAGAAAGATGAAACTTTTGAGGAACCCAAGAAGATAAAAAAACAGAGTTGGTTATTTAAAACTTTTATAACTCACAGAGATATTTAGATTTCCATCTTTTCTAGTTGGTGAAAATGGAGTCTCCTCCTCCGTCTCCTCCGTTGATTCCAAGCTGTTTCTCGGCGCATCTACGCCTGAATTTGATATTTGTTACAGAAAGTCAAATATTGTAATGTAAAGATTGAAAAGGTTAAAAAAAAAGATGGTATACCTTTGGGAAGATGAAGATGGTGGTGGTTAAATGGAAACTGTAAATGTTGAAAATCGAAAATGTTAAAGACAGCACTCATGCATCCCGCCGCCGTTGTAGTATTTCCGGCGAGTGGCGGTGGCGGCGGCGTCGGCGTTGGTTTGATGTCTTCTTTCTTTGACTTGCTTGAGGATTTCTTCTTCCCTCCACCGCCTCCGCCGAGCCAGGACCAGTCTCTTCCCATTTTTTTTTGTCTGGTTTAAAGGATGAGAGCTCTGTTGTATGTGGTGTTGAATTGGTTTAGTGACTTGAGGAGGAAGAAGGAGAAATATGAAGAGGTGAAATGATTTTATATAATAAGATTAAAAAATATTGTATAGCTGAGAGAAAGTGGATCCATGAAACCGTATAAATAAATACATACTATAGATTTTCATAGGTTTTTCTTTTCGTCAACTATTTTTTCATAGGCTTTTAATTAGGAGAAGTTTGTCAAATGTAAAATCAATGAATATTTTGAAAATAGAAAGATGAAGAAATGGTTATTTATGATTAGAATAAGAATAATATATTTTTTGGTTAGAAAAGGTAAGTAGGGCCTGATGGTTTTGGCTTCTTTGAAATATGTAATGCTTAGTATTTTTTGGAATAGACAAAACTCGTTACCATGACGAGTAAACAGTTTAAACATCTAACACACAGAACTCGCTACCATAATTAAATTTATATAATGCAATTTTTTAATACCCCCAAACAAACACGATAAACACTTTGAACCGCATGCATTATACTAAAATTTTTAAAAGGCCTGTTCCTTTTTGATTTTGACAATGACAACGACAAAAATTAATTGTATTATGGCCAATGCGGTTCATAAATATTTGACGACAGAGTTTAGCCATAAGCAATCATAAGTAGGTAGATTTTCGATTCTGTATCACCATTCTTTGACAGACTGATGATTAGTTCACACAACTTTATAACATTAGTTTTCTATCGTTTTAAACCTATGATCATTTATCGTTAAACTTGTCGTTGAATTAGTGTCGTCAATAAATGAAAATAAAATAATTTCGGTCGTTGTTGTTGATAAAATGTTAAAAATAAAGCAAATAATAGAATTTACCGTTCGATGTTAGTTTATTACTAGCTCATCATGGTAGTCTATCACTAACAGTGATAAAACGAAAATGACTATAATCTACAAGAACTTGCATATTTTCGGAGTTAAAATCCATATTTTGTGATGCTGCAAAAAAAAAAAGACCTTGTAACTTTTTGGACAATTATTTTCAAAATATAGTCAAGTATTAAGATTTCAGACCCACAATGGTAACAATAGATCATGGAGGATATTCTTTTCTTTTCTTTTTTGACATCAACTCTAGATCATGGAGGATGTTCAAATAATAAAAAATTGTTCGTACTAATTTCTTAAAACAATAGATATGCTTAGTTACAAACTTTGTCAGACTCGCAGCTACAACACTGTAATTATAAAAGAATCCACAACACTAGTTATTTAAAATATTATTCAAAAGCTCAAATTACAATAAGATTCGTACACAAACACAACGAGGGGATCTTCAATCGTGACCCTTATGTTGCAAACCATGACGTCTTCCTCCTTTCAAATTTTATCCTTAGATTGGTTTTGACTTGCGTTCTCATAATTTAATATCTAATGACCATTAAACAAGTACAATATGATCTTATCTATCAATAAATGTGATGTGAAAATCACCACTAAGATACGAGTACTATAAGTACATAGTAATGACTAATGAGTAGTAATAATTTGTGTTGTGGTCTTTCGGCAAAAAAAAAAAAAAAGAAGAAGTAATAATTTGTAGATGGGATCATGGGGATCACATCACATTGATCCAAACGACCGTTGTTTGGTTCTATCCAATATTCATACGGATACATGTAGTTATTATTCCTTAGATTATATGTATAAACAGTAAAAGAATTTCAGCTAGTAGTGAAAGTAAAATTTAAATAACCCATATATATAGCGCACATGTAATAAAAAAAAAATGATACGATTGTGTACAAATGTAAATTCATAAATGAAGAGAAGACTGGGCTCNCCCAATTAAAAAAAAAAAAAAAAAAAAAGACCTGGACCATAACATGGTATTATTTAAGTGAATGTAGCCAATACAAATCACATGGAAATTTGTAGGTATGGTCATAGTACAATCCAAATTAAAGCTGTCCTTATAAGTTAAACAAAACTAAAAACAAAGAGCAGAGAAAAGGACTGATTTTCAAAAGATTTGGCTTAAAACAAACAAACGAAAAAGTGAGAATGATATAAATTGCCTCTCCAGTCTCATACTAATTAAGAAAGATCTCAGTTTACATTTCTGGATTTTTCTTCTATAAACATCAATGCAACCTCCTGCAATATTGCTATCACCTATAAAGGGACCACAACTTCTAATATATATATGGACCATTTTGGATATGTTTCTGTCAAGATTCCTAGTGGTAATTACAATTCAAATTACATCATTTATTGGTTATTTACTTATCTTATCATTCCAACATGAATGGATTATTAATTATACTCTTTACTTCAACTTTTTCGGTATTCTCAATCTTAATCCTAGAGTTATACTATTAAGATGTATAGACGATTATATTTTATTTAAAGTGATCACTACTCTCAGTTTACATAGTTAACATGTCTAGAAGATGCGGTAATCGTTCGGTGATTAGTAATTTACTGGTCACCGTTATACTAGGCGAAATGAGTTTTAGTTGAACGGTTTTCTTAATTTATCGCTGTAAAATGTAAATGGTTATTAGTTATTACGCATATTTCTAAATTAGGTTTGGATTTTGGTTTTAAAGACTTTTGTTTTGAAAACATGCAATGATTGTTTGTGCTATGTACCGTATTTATAATTAAATGAGTGAGTCGAAAGTTTTGTAAGAACATAATAATTTGATATCTTACTTGATTGATTCGAAATTCCAATGTCACAGAGAAAAGAAAAGTTAGTAGAATTAATGTTGTTGTATCATTTCTTCCGTATGGCAGAGTTGCAACATTAATGTGCTAAATTAACCAGCGGCTGCTATAAGGAGTAGGTCCATATTCTAATAATGAAAATATAACTCTTGCAAATTAAATAAATTTCATGTAAATGTTCCCTGTGAGTCTATGACTGAAACTATTGTGCCCACAAGTTGTTTCCTCCAAATCAGTACCGAAATTTAATTTAAGACTTGGTTAGAACTACATAGCACAATTCAAATTCTTTTACCAATCCATTGGGGGTAATTATTGCGAAATTTAATATTAGTTATGGTTCAATAAAAAACAAATCTAAGTTACTCCCTCCGTTTTTTAATAAGTGTCGTTTTAGAATTTTTTTTTCTTTGAATGAGATGTTGTTTTCAATTTTTTTATGCAAAATTTATTACTTTTTAATGTTTTATGACGTCATAAAATATGAAAAAGTAATAAATTTTGCATAGAAATTTGAAAACGACATCTAATTCAAAAAAAGAAAAATTCTAAAACGACACTTATAAAAAAACGGAGGGAGTATAATATTAGAGTTATCTAAAAAATTCTGACAAAATTTAGTTGCGTTTTAAAATCCTTTTGGGATTCAAATTTAATTACATCCTAAAGTTTGTTTTCGCATTGCTAAGATATGTGTCCAAATACTGCATTATAATGGACCCAAATTTTAAGTAGGCCCATCAGCTAAAAATAGAGCCCAAATCCATGGCCTATAATGCATATCCAAACTTGTGGAGTTGTGGTAAAGCTTTCACTGTAACATTACCATCCATGTGACCAACATTTTTTTTTTTTTTTGTTAAAGATTTCTTTTTTTTTGTGTGGCAAAGATATTAGATAATATAACTACAATTTTATACTGTAAGTATGTAATGTAGGTTTCGTAAACAAATATGCAGGTGTCGACAAATATGCAGGCATGGGTTAATTAATTTTCAGGTAAACAATTTCCGTTTTTACTAGGAAACAAATTAACAAATGGTAGAAAAAAATATACTAAAAATATTGTTCACATCTGTTTTAGTTGAGCAGGCCAAATTATTTTTGAGAGATGGAAATATATTGTTAAACCAAGTTTTTTTTGTCAACTGTTAAGCTTTTTCTATAGTAGATTCTTTAGATTCTCACCAAAACTTTTCGAAGTCGAGAGATATCGATAAACTCATAATATTGCTTGTATTCGATCTTTTTTTTAAAATTGTGGTAGTCGATCCCAAACATATATATATTCTAAGGAACTCAATGATCTTTGGTGAGAAGGTGTTCATTCGTCTGCATATTTTTAAAACACGTTTCTCCATTAAATAAATCACAAAAAATTAGTTTTTTTTCTTTCTAATCGGAACAAATTTATAACTGTATATTAAGCTCAATATATATTCATTAAATTTTCTGTCAAAAAACATGTACATGTATTTGTATTTAGATATGAATTGTGACACAATAATAATAGAAACACAAACAATTAGGTTACATGTTCTTATTGTTAGATATTATTTCCTACATCAGTTGTTTTTTATCTATTGACATTGTGTATGTATATATAATAAATAAATAAAAACTCCAAATTCCGCCTTAACCTCACTCTCCATTCCCACTCTTATCCCCTATATATTAATAGAAAAGCATTTTTGTCAAGAATGCTGATGTGTCGTCGCTAGAAAACTCGACATTAATTATAAAAGTGNTCTCCTCTCACCTATTAAATTTATTTAAGAAAATATTGAATTTTCTCTTCCCTCTAATTTTGTTAACAAAGTTATTTCCCTAATTTAATTTAAAAATATTTCAAAAATTTTATTAAAAACTTATCTCTCATCTTTTTATGATCAAATTTTTTTTTTTAAATGAATCAATACATGGTGTATATAGTAAATAAAATCTAGATTTTATTTTTCATATA
>OVAQ01002626.1:0-12130 GCA_900406345.1 Erysimum cheiri | reverse complement strand
CATGGAACAGATCAAAGTGACACTCAAGCAACAACTCAAGCAACGGAAGAGAAAGTTAACTTCAAAGGTGTGGAAAGATTTTGTGTCAGTTGGGTTAGAAAATGATGGCAAAGAAAGAGGCAAATGCATCCACTGTGGAACCAAGTTGGTGATTAATACTAAAACACATGGGACTAAGAGCATGCTTCGTCATTTGGAGAAGTGTCCAAAGAAACCAAAGAAGGAAGATAGGCCTCCATATGATCATCGTATGAAATGCTGACGAAGTACTTAAAAATACGAAGCAGAGAAGTCGTTGGAGCGATGACAAAGAAGAGGATAAAATGTGGATATGTTGTGGGAAGATCTCAACGAAGAATTGATGACGAAGTAGTTTATTGATACTACTTCATTTGATCTTTTGATGAAAAGATAGGGAGTACTTCAGGAGCAGAATGTTCAAGANAAGATCAGGAGATTCTAGCATGCATTGAATATATGTTGCTTACTTGCTTCTATTGTTTATTATGATAAGGAGATTTATCTATGTAGTAGTACTTTTATTATTTTTGCATTTTGAAATTGGAAATTATGAGATTATCATGTTAAGTTTGTTTAGTGAACTTATGTTGTTTTTAAATATTTTGATTATTTCTAATCTCTATTTTACTTTTATTNAAAAAAAAACGGGTCTAAACGGGCCAACTAAATGGGCAAACGGGTACAAAAAAATTGGTTTTCTGATGTCCCCAAAGTATCATCCAGCTATGAAGATCGTTGGTCCTGTCAGGAAAAAGCTTAAAATAAAAACTGTTTTAAATATACTGGGACCTCTGCTTAATCCCGCTAGTGCCTCTTACGCAGTCGTTGGTGTTTACCATGAAAATCTGGTACATTGCTTTCATTCCCGGTTCATCGATGATTCTTTTCATTAAATGATAAGTTTCTAATCAGAAAAGAGACATTTCCTTTAAACAATGCTCGTGTGGTATGTAGGTTCTCAAGATGGCAAAGGCGCTTCAAAGATTTGGCATGAAAAGAGCATTGGTGGTTCACTCTTATGGCTTAGACGAAATGAGTCCTCTAGGCAAAGTTTCTCTATACACCCACATTGATGATTTCTTGTCTTCATCAATTAATTTTAACCATATGATGCCTTTATGGAAACAGGAGGAGGGCTAGTTTATGATGTTACCCCAGAAAAGATCGAAAAGTTCTCATTTGATCCATGTAAGCTTTCTCAGCCCAAGCTTTAGCTCCAAAGCGAACATTGCGGATAAAGCTAGTAAAGATTATTTCTTGTGCGATTTGCTTCAGTGGAATTTGGGATTCCTCGTTGCACTCTAGAGGATTTGAGAGGTGGAGATCCAGAGTATAATGCAGATGTATTGAGACGTGTGCTCTCAGGGGAGACTGGGCCCATAGCCGATGCATTGGTACGTTATTTCCGGTTTAAGATTTTCTTGGTAACTGAAAAAGATCACAAATCTGATGAGCTTACTATTAAATGCTATTCTTGTTTCAGANCATTGGTACGTTATTTCCGGTTTAAGATTTTCTTGGTAACTGTAAATTGAAAAAGATCACAAATCTGATGAGCTTACTATTAAATGCTATTCTTGTTTCAGAAGATCCTAAACGCGGCTGCAGCTCTTTTGGTTAGCAGTCGCGTTCAGACTCTAGCTGAAGGAGTAGCCTTGGCCCGTGTAGTACAGTCATCTGGAAAAGCTATCAAGACACTTGATTCATGGATTCAAACCTCTAAATCAGCATTGTAATCTCTGTGACCGACTTGACTTTTATACATTAGTTTTGTAGATGAATGTAATGGACCTAATGGTCTCTCTATATGTAATGTTAGGTTTCCTTGTGTAAACGGCTACAGACTGTTAGGTTTGATTCTCATTGTAAAGATACTGTCCCAAATAAGAGTTTGACTAAAGTTTTGATTAGTGATCTGTCAACAACAAGATTTACCCTCTTTTTTTTTTTGGTTTTATAAATGAACACAAATTATCAACATGAAATCTCAACCGTTGACCTTGACCGTACGTTTCTAACAATCTCATCTTTGTGCTCTGCTTTATACGGTAAGGAAGCTCCTCTTGTCTCTTCTTCTTCTCTCTTATTAATATTTAGGATAATCAAAAAAAAAACAAAAAGGAGGAATAGAACAAGAGAGATCTGGGTTTATTACAAAACCAGGTTTGTTTTCCTTCTAATTGTGGCCATTTCTGAAACTTTAGATGATAATATTTCTATTTTTTCATGGAATTTTGTTGATTGTTTGACAAGTTTCCTTGTGCTTTTATAGATCTTTTGCTCTGTTCCATTTCTCCGACAATGAACGACCTCTTAAAGGTTTGTCTTATCTTTTTCCTCGCAACTCATCTCTCTTTTGCTTTGGACATTACGTGATCTTGGCGATTTCTGCTCTAAATCCAAGCAGCGTTTCCGTTTATCTTTAATAAATTCTCTCTAAATTTTGATATTAGAAACTCAGAATCTAAGGGTTTAAATTGCTTGGGTTACAAGATTTCTAGGAGATGACGTTTCTTTATGTCATTTATCCCGAGAACATCCAATGGATGAAGATTGCTCCTGTGAGAATGAAAAATCGTTTATAATAGCAAAATAATCAAAGAAATATGGAGGGTTATGTTGGATTTACTGGGATAAATCAAAGATCAAACGTTGTCAAGCTTATAAAGTTTCTAAAATGATGTGATCATAAATGGTTTTTATGGGACAGGGTTCATTAGAGTTCTCCAGGGATCGCTCTAATAGAAGCGATATTGAGTCAGGACATGGCCCAGGTAACTCTGGAGATCTCGGGCTCTCTGGTTTCTTCAAAAAGGTAAAGCTTTCTATCCCTCTGCAACTCTTCTTAATCAGTGTCAAATGTGTATGTGTTGTATTGAGATCATATTAACTGTTTAGGTCCAAGAAATCGAAAAGCAATATGAGAAGCTTGAAAAGCATCTCAAGAAGCTTCAGGGGGCACACGAGGAAACTAAAGCCGTCACTATGGCTCCTGCAATGAAATGTAATCCAAAACAAGTTCGAATTGAAAACTCTGCAACAAGTTCTTGATCGAAGATTTTTAGATGACTTGGAATTTGGTTTCTCTGTTTTTTGTGTTCTGCAGCAATCAAACAGAGGATGGAGAGAGATGTTGATGAAGTGGGAAAAATTTCTCGTTTCATCAAAGGAAAGATCGAAGAGCTGGATCGAGAGGTTAGGCTTAGAGTTAGAGATGAATATATTGTTACATTTGTTTCTATGATTTGTTCATCTTGTTTAAGAGTCTGATTTGATCTTCAGAATCTCGAGAACCGGACTAAACCGGGTTGTGGCAAAGGATCAGGTGTAGACAGAACAAGAACAGCCACAACTATGTGAGTTTTGCCTTTTAAAATCTCAAGATTGTCTTTATCTCTTTCAGTCTTCCTTAAGGCTTTTTTCTTCGGCAGTGCGGTGAAGAAGAAATTTAAGGAAAAGATATCTGAATTCCAAGTAAGTTCAAAGAAGGGCTTTGACAAATTTTGCAAAGCAAAGCTCTCTAAGAAAGTTGTCCTAAGCTCTTATCTTTGTTATCTGCAGACTCTAAGGCAGAACATTCAACAAGAATACAGAGAAGTTGTGGAGAGGCGTGTGTTTACAGGTTTGAATTGAGAATCCTGAAGATTCAACTGTAATATTGATTATCTTCTGAGAGCTAATTGTTTTGTGTTGTTTTGATTCTTAACAATGGTTAGTGACTGGCCAACGAGCTGATGAAGAGGCAAGGGCTTAAACTCTGTTTCTCTTGATCTAAATCTATTGAGTCAGTTCACGATAATCGATTTTCACGTGTGTAGACAGTTGATAGATTGATTGAAACTGGAGACAGTGAGCAGATTTTCCAGAAAGCAATCAGAGAGCAAGGACGAGGACAGGTTGGTATCTGTGTTCCGGCACTCATCTGATTACCAGTTCAACAAGACAACTATAAAGTGCTTTTCTCAAGTCAGGTTATTTTGCTGGCTCTGTGCAGATAATGGATACACTCGCTGAGATTCAGGAACGCCATGACGCTGTCAGAGATTTAGAGAAGAAACTCCTCGACCTGCAACAGGTAAACCTTGATCCGATTTACCAAACACTCAAGAATTCAGTGTGATTCGTCGTTGATTCTTCTCTTGTATGTTTCCGCTTAGGTGTTTCTCGATATGGCCGTGCTGGTGGATGCACAGGGAGAGATGTTAGACAACATAGAGAATATGGTAACAATCTCTTCAGTACCTGTTAAAATCTCTTCAAAATCCTTTCTCACTCTGTTTCTGTACTAAAAGGTCTCAAGTGCTGTGGATCATGTTCAATCCGGGAACAATAACCTAACAAAGGCAGTAAAAAACCAGAAAAGTTCAAGGAAATGGATGTGCATTGCCATCCTTATCCTTCTTATCATCATCATTATTACCGTACTCTCTGTTCTCAAACCATGGACACAGAAAAATGGTGCCTAGGGTTCTCTTTTCAGTGCCCTGCTTCTTGAGCTTCTGTATACAACACTATAAGTTGCATATACATACATGTATCATCGCATTTAACATTATTGACCTTCCACTGTCACTATGAAAATGATATATTCTTTGATTGGATAAATGATTATTATACAAAGGCCAAAGTCGAATTTCAGTGAACATCTCATCCAAATATGAATGTATAGAATCAGGAGTAGGCAAGTGTATATAAATCTTTTGAAATTTACGTTTATCTTTTATATCTGTAGTGTGTCCAAACAAATCAAGAAAAAAAACTATAGGAGAAACCAAAAGAATCTGAATTTGGACCTTAATCAGATTTACAATGATGAGAAAAGAAGAGCAAAAGATACCTCCAGCATAACGGTCATCCTTTGCTGCGGTCCTTCGCTGTGTAAGGGCGTCCAGAGGCAACACCGATATCTTTGAGAAGGTTTGATGTATAAAGAGTATGCAACTAACTTGCAAGGAGCCACTAACAAAAGAATAACACTAAAAGCTTATTCTCAGAAAGGGAAAAAAAAGCCGGGAACTGTAAAAAATAATAAAAGAACCTCCGTATGTTTGCTTCTTTGCTTTTCCTGAAAGAATCTGGGAAAAATCAAATGACACCTCAGGGCAGAATTTGCATTGTTGTCACGCTAGTCATTAGGATCCCATTCTTCATCCTGGTCAAAAGCTGAAGCCACCATACTTTTTGCAAATTCTTCTTCACTTTCTGACTGTTCAGCGAGAAGGTCATGTTCATAATCAGGCTGATCACCATCATCAGTTGTACTCTTTTCCACTCCTGCTGATTTTATCCATTTAGGGCATTCATCCTCACCTCCATAGAGAAAACTGCCATCATCACTCCGTATTTGCCTGGAAGTTTCAAGGGCCGATGTTCTGCACGAGCATTCAGGAAGTGGATGCGAAAGAAACGACCTGGGTTTCGAGAGCATAGACTGCCTAATAAGCCCACTTTCACCCAAACTTGAATTAAGATGTTTCCTTACACGAAGTGTCCAGTTACGGTTGGGATGGTACATGTCCTCACGGGTAATGTTGAAAAGTTCTTGAATAACTTTCCTGTTCGAGTAAATCAGTGAACAGTTAACGAATTTGCAAAGATAGATTCCATAAAAGTTAGTGAATAACAAGATGCATGTATCAGCAGGATTTACGAGGAAATGAACTCGAGAATAAGAAGTTTATCCGCATAACAAGTGTGCAATCAACCTAACTATGGGGAAGGAAGCAAAAGAAAAAAAAAGCTGTAATCAATTTCAATTTCAAAATGCAGCCATTAATTGTCGAACAATAACCCGGCTTACCTGTCCAGTCTATATGTTCGTGAAGAGGGTCTTTCATAGAGCCTCTGACCCATCACCAAACTTGAAAAATCTGGCCACCCACTACCATCGTTGTTGAAACCAGGGAAGAAGACATCAGCTTCTACAGAAACAACAAAATCAAGGGCATCCCACAGTAACCTGTGCGCTTGATTCCTGAGATCCATAGGTGAAGGGCTTGGTTCTGTATCATTCTCTGTAAGCCAACCATACCATCCTTCTTTTTCGTGTTGGTAGATAGGTCTGTCAGGAGGAGGAGGTAGAGGTCGAGGCCGAGGACCTGCCTTGTTCCACTCTTCTTTGAGCTGCTTATCGTTTTTTCGAGGAGCCATTTCAAATGTATTATCTGGAAGAGGTATCTCAGGACCAACCAATTCTGATAATTCCTCTGTGCTGCATAAAGAAGTCCGATCCACTAAATTAGGGAACATGGCACGCAGAGGGATCAAAACCCGTTGGCCGCCAAACATTTCAGACCCAGCTAAGTATATGATCGCTTTTTGAGAATAACCCAATGCCTTCAAGAGAATTCCAACCTGCAAAATTTCAATACCAATTAACTCTTGGCATCATAAAGCTGATAATGTCAGCATAAGGGACACTCGATCTTGAAAACAGTTTATCACATGGGTATTAGATGTAAACATAGAAACTTTGCATATCTATTTAGCTTCGTTAGAAACTTCACGAATTCGAGCACATAGGGGCCACATGTTTCCGAGGCAGTTTCAGCTTTCAAGAGACCATGAATGCAGACATCACGGGTAATGAAATATAATAAGGCTCCCATAAAAGCATTTTTAGCATAACTTGAGGGAAGCTCTGAGTACCTCTTCTGGCATGAGAGGACATAAGCCATTGTCCCTGCGCAAGTGCGAGTCTACAATAAGTTCTTCTGCAATAAACTTCTGCTTGATCATCTGAGCCCGCCGATATTGGATGAGTTCACTGTGAACATCCTTTGAGAATGGAAAGGATGAATAGAGTCAGAAACCGATCCCACCGCCAAAAATTACTTCCCCATGTAACTCAAACACAAAGGGTAGATAGAAAAAAACGAAGCTGATATAAACACTTTGTTCTATCAAAGAGTACAGATGGAGAAGGTTTGAAACTTTTACCTGGAAAAGCTCAGCACAACCATGATATGCCAATTTGTCCCTCACTAAGCCAGGGTGATAAGCTAGGAAAGGTTGACCTGATTTACGTAACCTAGAAAATGGAATACATATCTCAATTCTGTCAGGGATGCGCGGTTCTTAGAGGTAGAGGGACAGAACCGTGACACATAGGTATAGTCATTTTTAGTTACTTAGTAATCCACCTCAAGAGTCAAGATCCCAACATAAACTAAGAAAATGGTCAACCCTGAAACTTGTTTATTATGGTTCTCAGCTAGGTACTCCATCATTAAAGAAACAAAAGCTTAGCATTTAACGTTCTTTCCCCCCTTAGTAATCCCAATACCTAAATATTTTCTATATTCGTACATTTCTTTAATTTAATTTTGAATTGCAAGTATGAGATATACCTGTCAACCATCTTCTTGCCCAACACCTGGATTTCTGAACGAAGCTGGAGGGCATGGAAGGCAACTCTACACCTTAATCTTTGAAGTTCAGGCATTGATGCTGGCAAAGTTGACTGAAAACAAGACAACTTCGTTGAGATTTCGTTGAGATAAAAACACCTTGTTTAACTAATCTAACAACTTATTCTCACAATTAAACATAAAATGAACAAAACGTGATGTGACGAGTGATGGTAGTTAGCAGGCAAAAAGATATATACTCAAAGATCTTTATGGATTTAGAAGTTACTGTATACAGATATAACACTCTTTAAGGGAGAAAATAAACACACTCAGTACCTGCAAGCATCCCCCATCAGAGACGATCAATCCAATAACATTAGCTTTCTTTAACTTTGGCAATACATCTTCGAGGTAAAATTTTGTTGATGCATAGTTTTTGGGCTTAAAAAGAGGAAACTCATTCCTTTTTCTTGCGGCTTTAAAGCTCTCAGGGAGGGTCTTCGTAACTATAACATCATTTTTGAGAAAGGCTATAAATTGCTCTTCATCATAAAGATAGGAGAAACTCTTGAACTTGTTGCTGCACAACATGCAAAAAAACTAGTGAAAAAGAAAATAATGAAGAAACGTGCAAAGACAAAAAGAACAACATAATGGATAGAGCTAGGCGTACCTAATGCCTTTTGAGCGAAGACTTTCTTGAAGCTCTGGAATGACAAGAGTAGCATTTAGAAGCCTGGATATGGTGACAAGATCACATATCTAGAAAATTTGCAAAGACGTTATCAACATGCATAACAAAAAATAAGGAGGAATCTTAAATTATGGAGTCAACTGATACGTACAGAAGATCTTATCTTGTCAAATCCACCAAATATCTTTGCATAAATGAAACCATTGTTTTTTGAACTCGGCGCTGCAAAAAAACAGTACCGAGAAAAATTAAAAAATCAATAGGTTTCAAAGAGCAACTTTCAAAATAGATCCCAACAGACTTTTGATGCTCAAACAGGTGCCCAAACAGGTATCGAACACAAAATACACCATCCCTATATGATTGATCATCTATGAGGCAGACAACAAAGCAGCTAAAGATATATAAAATGTGTAATCTAAGAACTCGTTTAAATGCATTATGCGCATGCAAACAAAGTTAGATACAATACCAGGATAAGTATTTCTTGGATTGGCATAGGGCTGTAAGGACTCCAACGATTTTACAGGCCTCCACAAGTGCTTATTTCTTAAATCCTGCAACAGTAAAGAGAAAACGAAACAAAAGTGAAACTACATTCTTCAATCACACATTGAGACTGAAACCCATTGAATCCAATTCAATTGATTGTTACCTGTGCCCCTAACAAAGAATCAAAATCTTGCCAAAGATTATCTCTTGCAGAAAACGCCAACTGAACACCTGAAGACTTTGTCATGGAAAGATGAACAACCAGAGATCCCATTGATAAGATGAGCACCAAGAGCGCAATCCATTTAATCCTAGATTTGAACACCATCTTCTACAAGCCCGAGAAATCGAGCTCCTTCCCCAACTAAAGAACCCTAAAATCCAAAATAACAGTAAAATTCAAATCCAGTGGCCAATCTTTCACAAAACACAGAATTTGAAATTTCCAAACTCCGAGAACAAGCTTCTCCTTTGTTTCTTTTTTTAATAATTATACCCAATTCAAGGCGAGATCCAGGGTCAAACGAGGTGACTGAAACAGCCTCGAATTACACGAGAAACGAAGCACGCTTAGGATCTGATCAAAGTGATGAATAAAAAACTTGAGATTTCTCGCATCTTCTCTCAATCGAAGTTTCCAGGAGAAAACAAACAAAAACCTGTGCAGGCTGAACAAGTAGTTGAATTTAATTTAGGCGTCAGATCAAGAGAGAGACAGATACACAGAGACTATAGGAGACAAACTCACTGACAGATTTCCAGATTATTGAGCTAGGNGATTATTGAACTACCGAGTTTTATATTTTCCTGCGAGGGTTGCTTTGTTCACAGACAAACTCTGCTTATTTTATGAACTCGACTCTACACTACCGATAACCGGCTCTGATTTCGGTTTACCATTCTCGGTTGATAACCAAATACCAAATCCCAATCAATTTATCCCAATTTCATTAATATTTTCCCCGGTTCGACCAAATAAAACAAGATTAATATTCCCCGGTCCACTACAATTACTTATTACCGAGATTTTTGCTCTAGTAACCGACAAAGAAACCGGGTAAAGAGTAAAGCCGATTGCCGGTTCAAAGTCAGGTAGTTTATGGCGTCGGTTACGTTCAATTGGGTTATTTAGTGGATCATTGAATCTCTGATTCTGTAGCAACATGTAAAATTCCAAAATTGATTCTCTGATTCTGTAGCAACATGAAAAGTCTTGTGGATCTTATAGTTGATATACACATCAGCTAAACAAATCTGAGAAATCTTTCTGGATCTTTAATCTTTTGTTTGATTCCATCATTCATTACGAGAAAAATTGGCATTTACATCGGAATTTCTGTCATCTGAATAAAATTTTTAATTAAGAAAGATCTTACCAAAAAAAAAAAAAAAATCTTTCATTAAGAAAATGAAAAAATTGTCATCTATTTACAGTAAAGAATGTTAAAAGTTTTTTCCTTCAGATGATGATCACTCTTGGATCTGAGAAGTTACAGTGAGGAATGTATCTTCAGGACAAGGAATCGTCAAGCCGCCCATTGGATGATTGAATCCAAACTCTTCTTCAGCCTTAATGAGAAGAGCTTGAAACAAAGGCTGGTTCAAGTATGAGACTGGCACAAGGTGTCTCTGCTTCTTCTTCTGGCTCTCACCGACGTACACTGCAAGAAACCCTTTTGGTGCTGAAGTTTCTTTCCTCGTTCCTGTTACCGAGACACCAAGAATCTTCTTTGCAGCCATGAAACCTCTTACCAAAGCCATTTTTTTTGTTTTCTGAAACTAAGTATTGCTTTTTGAAGTTTCAAGTTCTTGGATTGCTTCTTGTTGTTGTTGATGATATGAAGATGTTGTTGGTTTGGTATATATAGATCTATCAAGTGTTTCGTGGGACACATAAGAATAGAGTTTCACATGGTTATGTTTTCTCCGGATGCTATTAGATATAGGCATGTGCTCTTGTTTCATTCATGTTTCCGTAAGAAATCTCTAGTACTTTTTGTCCTCTTCTATCAATCTTCTATGGTTGAAACTGATGAGTTCTCACATTACCAAATCTTTCTATATGAACAAACTTATGTGGGGACATGAAGTTGTTATCTACCAGGTCTTTGTCAGTAATTAAGTTGTTCTCAACCGTATCTAGAAAAAGGATCACATGGNTCTTTCTATATGAACAAACTTATGTGGGGACATGAAGTTGTTGTCTACCAGGTCTTTGTCAGTAATTAAGTTGTTCTCAACCGTATCTAGAAAAAGGATCACATGGCAATGTTATAAAGGAAATTTCTGTGGCTAAAGTTTATTTATTTCTTTTTGTGATGCTGATATGATGATGAACACAATCATAATGCACCAATAGAGGGTCCCTGTTGGAGACAAAGTCATATGTGGTTGATTACTTGATTTGACGAGAGACAAAGTCACTTCACATCATCAGGGGCACATTCAAAGAACTAGGAAAAGACACCAGTTAAAAAAAGAAAAGACACATCAGCTAGCAAAAATGTTTAGATTCTCTTTGAGTATGTCGAGATTGGTTCAACTGTATTACGTTGGAGAGAGCGAGAGAGACCTACAAAGAGATTTATTGTTCCATCTTCGTTCTTAAGACGGATTCAGTTTCAAGATTAATTCCGCTAATTAGCAAAAGTTGGAGATCTTAATTTAGCTCATTTTCCCATGTTAATTTCGAAAATTATACAACTTAATTAAAAAGGCTTTAAATCATCGATCAAATAATCCCACATAGATAAAAGAGTGTAATGCAAATGTCTATTTAGGGTTTTAAACTGCTTTCGGTCAATCACGTTCGTCTATGTTGACCACCAGTTTAGTCAAAGTGTATTAATTCTTTTTAAGTTCAAGCTTCGGATGATTTTTGGTCTTATCTATTTCTATAGAATTTGGTAAAAAACTAAAAACCAATGTAGTCTTATTTGATTTTGGTAACAAATTAATAATGATGCACTACTTTGGTAAAGATTTAATTGTTGAGAATGACTAGAACGAGAGCATTTCTCCTTTGTATAAAAGTAGTTCCACCTAAAACCTCATATATGCACAATTACCTTGAACATCTTTTTGTAATATATAACCATTTTTATGAGTAAAACAATGGTGAACATTTCAATGAAGTTTGTTTTCGTTGTCTTCTTAGCTGTTACATCTGGTAATTTTATAATTTATATTTATGAAAAAATAAATAAACTTTACTTACAAAATTTTCTTTATAATAACATATATTTTTTTTTGTGCAAATATAATAACATGTTAGTTTGATTTTGTAGTGATGAATATCTCAACAGTTCAAAATGTTGAAGGGAAACGATTAGTACCTGAAGAAACTTCTCAATTTGTGTTGGATCATGAAGCTTCCCCACCGATTGCCATACCACAAGGTTTCCAATGCGATGAAAAGTGTCGCGTGTTTTGTATTATTCGTGAAAGGATGTATAGTTGCGTTTGTTTATGCTAACTTTTATAGTTTTATCAATTTAATTTAATCAAATAAAAAAGATATATTTTCATCAGTAATAAAGAGTATTTGAAATTTGTGGATTTTTTTTTTTTT
>OVAQ01002622.1:0-12138 GCA_900406345.1 Erysimum cheiri | reverse complement strand
CAACTCATGATTTTGTTAATTATCTAGGTGAGGTACAAGTTGGATTGTGAGCAACTCTACAGGAGAGTTCTGGACAATTCGGTTGTTGTATCTTCCACAAATGGAAGCTGCAAATTACAAACTGAAAATCTATGGAAGAGATTGTATCCTATGGAGCCTTATGACCTTGATGTGGATGAGGCAATCTCAAAGCCAGATGATATCTCAGCTCTTGAGAAATGCACCACCTATGATCTTGTTTCAGCCGTCAAGAGGCAAAGCTCATTTTATTCTAACGTAATAATAATTACCTGATTTGAAGTTAATTACATATGTCTTTCAGTTTTGAAAGAATATAATAATTTTATATCATTTATATAGATTTTAAATAATTTTGATATAAGCTTGGATTTTTTTCCTAAAATTTAACAGTTTTTATTATATAAAGTTTCCAAGATTTCTAATTGATTTGTTGGTGTATATACTACAGATTTCAAGAGCCCATGTAAACAATGACATCATTTTGCAAGAAGCTGTTGGTAGATACAAAGCATTTATCTACATGGCCAAAAGAAACCATGAAAAGTCAATCAATCTAATGAATGTTCCGACTCTCGATATTGATCTCATATGGCACACACATCAGCTTAGCCCTTCCTCTTACTACAAGGATATGGAAAATATATTCGGTAACATCTTACACCATGATGATACCGACTCGGACAAAGACAACGGTAATAAGCTCGACAATATTTTTTCCGGAACTACTGCTCAATGGGAAGAAACATTTGGTAAAAGGTATTGGAAATCCAATGCGGAGACGCCTACGATTATGATCGCGACTAAGAAGCATGGTGCTAGTGCTAAGTGTCGTGCTAAGGTTCATGAGAATCAAAGTGTGGATGTCAGGTCCAGCTGGTGTGTTTGTAACTGCGTTGTTTCTATTGTTGCTAAGAAGCAAGATGCATGTTCCGAGTGCTTTGTTGAGGCTGTTGAGAATTACGGTGCTGGTGCTAGGTGTTGTTGTAAGGTTGATGAGAAGCATGATGCAAGTTCTGAGTGCTTTGTTGAGACTGTTGAGAAGACCGGTGCAGGTGCTAAGTGTCGTGCTAAGGTTGCTGAGAATCAAAGTGCGGATGTCAGGTCCAGCTGTTGCATTGCTGACTGTGTGATTTCTATTGTTGCTACGAAGCAAGATGCAGGTTCCGAGTGCTTTTTTGAGGCTGTTGAGAACCACGGTGCATGTGCTAGGTGTTGTGGTAAGGTTGCTGAGAAACACAATGCAGGTTCTGAGTGCTTTGTTGAGACTGTTGAGAAGCACGGTGCGGATGCTAGGTGTTTTTGTAAGAGTGCTGAGAAGAACACTAATGTATATTGTTTTGCGGTGGTGGCTGAGATGAACGGTGGATGTGGTAATGTGATGAAGAATAATGCTAATGAAAATGCTCCATTAGCAGAAGCTCTAAACACTGTTGTTGCAACTTAATCTATCAAATAAAGAAGTTGTGATGTGTGATATGTGTAATATATATGCTCTAAAATGTAATTATAATGAGACTAATGCATGAGACGACTAACGTTACATGCTATAAACATGTAACGTGCATGCTAATGTAAATAAATAAGTTACATGAAATGTAATTTTATGTTATTTTTTTTTTTCAATATTTAGGCCACAACTGGCCGGCCCATTAGCCTAATTCCTATAAATTGTAGGGTCGGGGACTCGATCCCTGGTGTGATGGTGTCTGTCTTCTGTGGACTTGCCACTAGACCAAGATCACTTCACTGAAATGTAATTTTATGTTAATTTGTGCGTGTTTATAATACGTATTTACACTACAAATTAAAGTGGTTCTCTTTTCTTCTCAACATTTTTCGTTCAAAAAAAGTATATAATAATACTATAATTCTTTTACAGGGTCTGTTATTTTTTGTCTACCATTACGACATCTATTAAAAAGCTGATGGCCTCAATTTTACAACTTTTTTTTTTTCATTATTTTTTGTTTAACATACTTACTCTTATTCATTCAAATATATATGATTTTATAATTTTAATATACGTAAATTCTTATTTTTAAAATAATTTATATTGTTAAAAAAATGTAAATTCTAATACATAGTGAATTTCTCGTTAACGCACTAGACTGAGAAATCATAATTATCACCCGTGGTTTTCTTTCTTTCTACGGTTCGTTCTAACTTTTCTTTTTTTAGTCGTCTGAATAATTTTATTAGAAAAAAGGAATGTCAAAAACCAAACAGAGTTGTTTTCTCGAGGATTGCAATTCCTTGATTTGGAAGCAACAGAGAGGTGGCTGTGTAGATCGTCGCTATGCTAAAAAAAGCGTCAAATCGTTGGTAGTCAAAAATAAAATAAAATGAGTGCTACCTCGTATTCTTGGATTGATTTCAAACGGTTTAAACTCTTGCCTCCAAAAGTCATCAGAAAAATATAACAAATTCACGCTAGTGGTTTAATTCCAATAATATTCCACTGTTGGATCCTCTTCATTTTGTAGTTGCTTCATCTTCTTGGATATTTAATTATTAAAGTTTAAGATTTATTCTTTCTGTTATTCTAACTTTTTGTTTTAGTTAGTTTTTAGTTTTCTAGGATACAATTTTGTTCTACCTATTTGTAAACTCCAAGAAAGTTGGCTTTTGATGTTGAGGGTTCACTTAATTTACTTTGTCTCAATAAGAGTTTTGATTTTTGTCGGTTTTGTGAAGTTGTTGGGTTCTCTGTCTTTGTCTTGATTGTGGAATTGGTTTTAATTTGTTATGATCTCATGAGATATTTGGTTGCTTATTAATACACTTATAACAATGAAATTTGATACAGTTTAGATTAGATTTTTTTTTTTAACTTTTACTACAGGTATTTCGGATATAAATGGGTAGTTCGGATTGAATCGGGTAAAAAGTACTCAAACCGAACCGGTATCCACAACATATCGAGCATTTTCCGGTTCTCCAATCAATTATCCATACCGACCCGATCCTGGAAAATACCGAACCCAATCCGAACCAATATTCGAATAGATCCTAGTACCGAAAGAACCAAAACTCGAAATATCCGATCCGAACCCGAACCGATACCTGAACGCCCAGACCTTTTATTACTTTCAATCAAACTGTTGGATGAAAAAAAAAAAAAGTTAATAGACCAACTAATTAGTGTATTAGAGTAACCAGTTTAGATAAACCGTGTAATTATGATTGGTTTAGACTTTAGACAACTAATGATCGACTTTGTTATTGGGCTTCTAGGCCCTTCTTCCCTTCGGCCCAATACACATGAATAGCTCACAAATTTTCTCTTCTCCTCCTCCTCCGTCTTCTACGCTCAGCACTGACCTTTCTTCGATTCGACAGTAAGAATCACCAAATTTCCAAAACTTTCTCGAGAAACAAAACAGAGAATAAAAAAATGGTGAAGGTACGAATGAACACGGCGGACGTCGCTGCAGAAGTCAAGTGCTTGAAGCGATTGATCGGCATGAGATGCTCCAACGTCTATGATATATCTCCCAAGGTAACAACTTTATACAATAACACGCAAATCTTCAAATCCCCTCAATTCGTTGATTCGATTTCCATTAGGGTTTACGTTTTGATTTTGCTCCAATTTGCTACAGACGTATATGTTCAAGCTCTTGAATAGTAGCGGCATCACAGAATCAGGAGAGAGTGAAAAGGTTTTGCTTTTAATGGAAAGTGGTGTTCGTTTGCATACCACAGCTTATGTTCGGTAAAAACCATCTCAATTTTATATATATTTACAGCTTTTTTGGGGGAATTGGTAATGATTCTTTCTCACAAAATTGTTTAGGGATAAGAGTAATACTCCATCTGGGTTTACTTTGAAGTTAAGAAAGCATATTCGGACTAGGAGGCTTGAGGATGTTCGACAGCTTGGTTACGATAGGGTATGGAAGTTGGAATTTGAATTTTTTTTCTTGTGTTTTGTTTGGTTTGTTTCTATTGTGTTAACTTTTGTTACTGGTATCATCAGATCATTGTCTTCCAGTTTGGGCTTGGTGCTAATGCACACTATGTTATATTGGAGTTGTATGCTCAAGGAAACATCATTCTTACTGATTCTGAGTATATGATCATGACACTTCTCCGGTCTCATAGGTTAGTTTTTCGATTTTACTTTCATCAGATCTTTTTTTGGCTATGTTTGAACTTCTCGTGATGGCTGTGATCACCTGCGGCTTTGAGAGATATGCTTTTTTTACCTTTTATTGGGTGTGGCCTTTGTACTGAATTATTTATTTGCATTCATCCAGAGATGACAATAAGGGTTTTGCTATCATGTCTCGCCACCGTTACCCGATAGAGATATGTAGAGTCTTTGAGAGAACCACTGTTTCGAAGCTGCAGGAAGCACTTACTGCTTTCTCTCTTAAGGATCATGAAGCGAAACAGATTGAACCGAAGGAGCAAATTGGTGGCAAGAAGGGTGGGAAGTCAAATGATTCTACGGGTGCCAAACAGTATACCTTGAAGAATATTCTTGGTGACGCTTTGGGGTATGGGCCACAGCTCTCAGAGCACATAATTCTGGATGCTGGTTTAATTCCAAGTACCAAACTTTCAGAAGACAAGAAGTTAGATGATAATGAGATTCAGTTATTGGTTCAAGCGGTAATTGTTTTTGAAGATTGGCTTGAAGATATTATAAATGGTCAAAAGGTTCCTGAAGGTTATATTCTAATGCAAAAACAAATTTTGGCAAATGACACGCCTTCTGAATCAGGAGGTGTTAAAAAGGTCACTATTTTACTCTATGCTTCTTCATTATTTTATTCTTTAATGGAAATGGATTTTACATATTGTATTTTCTTTTGCCTGGTTGTCTACAGATGTATGATGAGTTCTGTTCAATCTTATTAAATCAATTCAAATCAAGAGTGTTTGAAAAGTTTGAAACTTTCGATGCGGCTTTAGATGAGTTCTACAGCAAAATTGAGAGCCAAAGGTCTGAACAACAACAAAGGGCAAAAGAAGATTCTGCCAGTCAGAAACTCAATAAGATTCGCCAGGATCAGGTTTGTGGTACTTATTAATGTACCGGGTTGGAATTTCCATTTCCATATGTCCTTGTGAAACTTTTCTCCATCTTTAAACTTATCTTAATTGCAATGTTTGTGTACTCGTGTTGTAGGAGAACCGTGTTCAAATATTAAAGAAAGAAGTCAACCATTGTGTTAATATGGCTGAATTAATCGAGTACAACTTAGAAGACGTAGATGCTGCCATATTAGCTGTTCGTGTAGCGCTTGCAAAGGGTATGGGCTGGGATGATCTTGCTCGCATGGTCAAGGAAGAAAAAAAATTAGGAAATCCTGTTGCTGGACTAATTGACAAACTTTATCTAGAGAAGAATTGCATGACCTTGTTGTTGTGCAACAATCTTGATGAAATGGATGATGATGAGAAGACGCTCCCGGTGGAAAAGGTGCCTGATTCTGCCCCAGATTGAATACACAAAGCTCATATTCTTTCTTGTTCTGACATATGGGGCTTGATATGTGGTTTTCATAGGTGGAGGTTGACTTATCACTTTCTGCACACGGTAATGCTAGGCGCTGGTATGAAATGAAGAAGAAACAAGAAACCAAACAGGAGAAGACTGTTTCTGCTCATGAAAAGGCTTTTAGAGCAGCTGAGAAAAAGACACGCCACCAGCTTTCTCAGGCAAGCTTCCAACTTCATTGCCGTTAATCTTGTTAGTGTTTTCTTTCTCACAGTCAACTAAGTGATGTGCATTCTTCTGGCTAACAGGAGAAAGCGGTTGCAACTATTTCACACATGAGAAAGATCCACTGGTTTGAGAAATTCAATTGGTTCATTAGCAGTGAGAACTACTTGGTCATCAGTGGTCGTGATGCTCAGCAAAATGAGATGATAGTTAAACGTTACATGTCAAAAGGAGATCTGTAAGTTGTCTTGTATAGAGTTCTTTGGTTAGTATTGGTATTAAATATTCAAAATGTTATCATAAGTTTATTGTCGCCATGCTTTCTTAGGTATGTACATGCAGAGCTTCATGGAGCATCCAGTACTGTGATAAAGAATCATAAACCTGAACAAAATGTACCGCCACTCACTTTAAACCAAGCTGGATGTTTCACGGTAAGTGATTCCATCTACCATCTTTCTTAGTTGTTTGAATTGTGTCAATATGGTGCAATATCTTGATGGCAGACATTCGGATATAATTCGATGCAGGTTTGTCATAGTCAGGCCTGGGATTCCAAAATTGTTACTAGTGCATGGTGGGTTTATCCTCATCAGGTCAGTAAAACAGCTCCTACTGGAGAATACCTTACAGTTGGAAGTTTCATGATACGAGGTAAGAAAAACTTCCTGCCACCACATCCACTCATCTTGGGTTTTGGATTGTTGTTTCGTTTGGACGAGAGCTCCTTGGGAGCTCATTTGAATGAGAGAAGGGTAAGAGGTGAAGAGGAAGGAATGAATGATGTAGTAATGGAAACGCATGCTCCTGATGAGCATTCAGATGCTGAGTCAGAGAACGAAGCAGTGAATGAAGCTGTTTCTGCCTTAGGAGAAGTTGATTTACAGGAATCAAGTACAGCATTGAGCCAAGATACTTCTTCTTTTGACATGACTTCGTCTGGTATCGTTGAAGAAAATGCTGCATCAGCTACCTCACAGCTTGAAGATCTTCTTGATAGAACCCTTGGTCTTGGTGCTGCAACGGTGGCAGGCAAGAGCCATCCAATAGAGACATCAAAGGATGAAATGGAGGAGAAGGTGAATCAGGAAGATAAAAAAGTAGTAGTGAGAGATAAGCCTTACATGTCAAAAGCTGAAAGAAGAAAGCTTAAGATGGGCCAAAGCGGTAACACAGCTGGTGATGGTAACACTGGGCAAGAAAAGCAGCAACGAAAGGAAAAGGATGTTACTACTTCAAGCCAAGCCAACAAGGGCATACCTGATAACAAGCCAGCTGGGGAAAAAGTTAGCCGTGGGCAAAAGGGCAAACTTAAGAAAATGAAGGAGAAGTATGCTGATCAAGATGAAGATGAAAGAAAAATACGGATGGCATTGTTGGCAGTAAGTACTTTCCGAAATGGATTCTCCATTTATTTGGTCATAGACCATCACTTCTTATCTTATCAGTATTTGAAGACTATTGTTTTGGTAAAATTAAATTTGTCTTCCTTATGCAGTCTTCCGGAAAGCCACAGAAGAATGATGTTGAATCAAATAATGCAAAGATTGCTGTAACCGAAGAGAAGAAACCTTCTGAAGGTAACCTTTTTCGATCTTTTCATTTTGTCAGAAACTGTTTATTCTCCTACGCTTTGATTAGAGTGGCATGATATGATACTTATGGTTGTCTGGTTGTTGTGTGCAGTGACAGAAGATGCTGTGAAAATATGTTATAAATGTAAGAAGGTTGGACATCTTGCTAGGGATTGTCATGGGAAAGAAACTTCAAACATGGACAAAGTGGTAATGGAAGAAGAGGATATTCATGAGCTCGGGGAAGAAGAGAAAGAAAAACTGATTGATGTCGATTACCTAACTGGAAACCCGTTGCCAACCGACATTCTTTTATATGCGGTCCCAGTGTGCGGCCCCTACAACGCTCTTCAGTCATACAAATACAGAGTCAAAGTGATTCCAGGAAGCATGAAGAAAGGAAAGGGTAAATAACACACCCATTCTCTTCCTAATACCGAAACTCTAATTAATATGCGCAAATAGTTTGAAACGTGGAGCTTTTTGATTATATTGATGTTGTTGTTGTTGTTGTGTTTGGACAGCTGCAAAGACTGCAATGAATCTGTTCACACACATGTTGGAGGCGTCAGTAAGAGAGAAAGAGCTAATGAAAGCTTGCACGGATCCAGAGCTGATGGCTGCTCTTGTTGGAAATGTGAAGATCACAGCAGCTGGTTTGACACAGTTGAAGCAGAAACAGAAGAAGGGCAAGAAAAGCGGGAAACAACAACATAGCTAGGTTTTAGGTAACTTTGCTGCGTTATCGTTTGGTAGAAGCTAATGAAAAGCTTTTTACTATATAGAGCATATTGGTTCATATCTTTGTATGTTTCACTTTTGCAAAAACAAAGCATCAAGTTACAAGTTACAACGCAAAACTATTTCAGATTTGTATGTTCCTAAAGATAAAAAAAACTGTTAAAGAACCTCTTCAAGTTCCAGAAATAGCTAAAAAAAATCCAACAATTTTAAAATAAGGCTAAATCGTACGGCATTGATTCTTCTGCTCCTCTTTTTTTGGTTTTTAAACCTTTTCTTTCTCTTCTTCTTCTTCTTCATTTTTTTTTTTTTGTTTTGTAGAAAACTCAGAAAAATAGTTTGCGAATTTCAATTTGATCAAACCTCTCTTCTTCTCTTCTTCCTTCTTCAACAAAACTATATTATATTTCTACAATATCTCAACATCATCTCCAAATCACATTATCTACACGAAGAAGGAAGAGATAGGAGTATTAAATTTTTTTATAATATTGGGGTTTCAATTTGCATTCGATCTTTTACATTCTATATTTTATATTTCATTTAGTGTTACAAAATCTGCAAATTTTGGGAGGGAAAAAATTGTCATTCAATTTGTTCTTGATTTGATTCTTTGATTTCATCAAATTATATATATATATATATCCTCTCTATTTTTGTTTGTCCTCTCCAAACAACAACCAACAACCAAGAGAGAGGTTGCCAGAAATGTCGATGGCCGAGGAGAGATCACTGCAGAGTAAGGTGAAGTTCATGTGCAGTTTTGGCGGCAAAATCCTCCCTAGACCTTCCGACGGTGTTCTTAAGTACGTTGGCGGTGAGACTCGCGTCATCGCTATCTCTCCCGACATCTCCTTCTCCGGTAAACTAACCAAGTCTCCCCCTCCGTATCAATATAATGTACTCTCACACAAGACTTCTTATCAATGAGTTTTGGTTTTTAATGGGCAGAACTTATGAAGAGACTTGCGGCAATCACAGAGAACGATACCATGCTCAAATACCAGATCATTCCAGAAGATCTTGATGCTTTAGTGTCTGTAAAGTCTGATGAAGATGTGAAACACATGATAGAGGAATATAACCGTCATGAAACCCCCAAACTCAGAACCTTCTTGTTTCCTGCAAACCCTGTGGTTCTCGAGAATCAGTTAGGCCCTATCGAGCCACAAACCATAGAGCAACGCTTCATTGAAGCCATCAATGGCATTCATCGCACACCCAAGAGTGCTACTGCTCTTCGTACTCCCATCAAAACACGACCTTCCTTCACAGTCTCTACTTGCTCCTCTCCCAAATCAGAATCATCACCTGATGGATACAATTACGAGCCGCCTGAAACAGGATTTCAGAACAACAGCTACCAATTGAGCCGGCTTTACCCAATGCATAAAGTTCATAGCAGTCCCAACATCTCACAGCAGCTGCAGCCACACAGCCACTACCACAATGCATATTTGCAGCCTCCAAACTACTTAACGTGTAGGCCACGACCACCAACACCGTTAGACTTCCCCAGAAGCATCGGTTGGGATCAATCATACACAACCACACATAACTCAGGTGGTGGTAATGGCAGGTGGGGGTGCAATGAAGAGCGCAGGTACTGGGGCAGAGCAAGCAGCGTTCCTCAAAGTCCTAAGAACGACGGACTCCGCCTCTGATATGTTATCCTGGATAACATTGCAACCATCTGTATATAATTGGTCTTGTGTTTGTTGTACAGTTTAACTCTGTAGCCTGTAGGTATCTAATGTGCGCCTGCCTGATATGCTACAGGAGAACGTCTACTTCTCTGTGACAGGCTGCAAGATGTTCGGTTTATTGTACATGTTTTGTAACAACACTGCTCCAGAATATTGCTTCACTTGTGTGTTTAAAAGACAAAATTTGACTCTTACCATTCATTCGCTGCCCACAAATCATATTATCCTTCCTAAAAAATCATGGACAAACCCCAAGAATAATATTTTTATGAATCCTATTTGTATTATTTGCTGTCTGTGAAATCAGCGTCGATCACATCAGCACCATTGTCTCCACCTTTGGTTGAGGATGATGAGTCAGACGCCGAGGAAGCTTCACCTCCTTCAGGAGCACCAGCACCACCTGGTTGGGGTTGGTTGTACAGAGATTGGCCAATCTGCATCACTTCTTGGTTAAGAGCTGCCATGGTGTCTTTGATTTCTTGGGTTGATCCGCTTGCTATCTTCTCCTTCAGCTCTTGGAGCTTAGCCTCGACCTTTTCTTTCACTGGACCTGGAACTTTCTCTCCTAGTTCTTTAAGCTGCTTCTCTGTCTGGTAGACGATGGAATCAGCCTGGTTCTTTGTGTCAATCGCATCTCTCTTTTCTTTGTCTTCCTTTGCAAACCTCTCTGCTTCCTGCACCATTGTGTCTACCTGCAACAACCCAAAACCAAATATGAATCCTTGAAAATGATAAGGGAAATAGATTACACTTCCACAGAAGTGAAGCAAATTTTATAATTATACATACCTCATCCTTTGGCAAGGTACTAGCACCAGTAATGGTGATGTCCTGCTTCTTTCCTGTGCCTTTGTCTGAAGCACTGACAGATAGAATTCCATTGGCATCAATGTCGAATTTGACCTCGATTTGTGGAACTCCACGTGGTGCAGGCGGAATACCATCAAGACGGAAGCTACCAATAGACTTGTTATCTCTTACAAACTCTCTCTCACCCTGTAACACATTAATCTCAACACTTGTCTGCCCATCTGCAGCAGTCGAGAAGACTTCTGATTTTGAAGTAGGTAGCGTCGTGTTCCTTGGAATAATCTTGGTCATGACACCACCAAGGGTTTCCAAACCAAGGGATAGCGGCGTCACATCAAGAAGAACAATGTCACTCACATCTCCAGATAGAACGCCAGCCTGGAATCAGAAGTCAAATAGCATTTTAGTGATACGGCTCATCACAATACAATGACAATTAATTGTTACGACTATGAAGTGAGAAGATTAGAGGTCAACAAGAACACACCTGAACTGCAGCACCTAAAGCTACAACTTCATCAGGATTGACTGAGACATTGGGTTCTTTCCCTGTCAGCTTCCTTACGAGTTCCTGAACAGCAGGAATACGTGTGGATCCACCAACAAGGATCACCTCATCAATATCTTTGAAGCTGAGTTTCGCATCCCTCAGGGAATTCTCCACCGGTGTTCTGACCCTACAAGTTTTAATGCAGAGAAAAGAAACTTAGGACCTCACGGTTAATCAAACAAAAAAACTGTTTTGCATGGCAGGTTACTGATCTGAGCCATAGAAAACAATAACTAAATTCACCTGTCGAGCAAGTCAGAGCACAATTCTTCAAACTTGGCTCGGGTGAGAGTGGTTTCAATGTGCTTAGGCCCATCAGCCGTAGCAGTGATAAAAGGCAAACTGGACACAGAATCAATATCAATTAATATTCCACATAACAACACGAACCAGGTAAATAGAGATTTGAGAGGTAAAAATGAACCTCATGTTTGTCTGAGTCAGTGAGGAAAGCTCAATTTTAGCTTTTTCAGATGCCTCAGTTAACCTCTGAAGCGCTTGTTTGTCTTTGAGAAGATCTATACCTTCATCGCTCTTGAAAGTTGAAGCAAGCCAATCAACAACTCTCTGCATTGCAAAAGACGTATCTACCAAGTGAGTCAACAAATTCAGGTTTCCTGCCTTTAGGATTCAGACAAGTCTGTGTTTTGACTCACCTTGTCAAAGTCATCACCTCCCAAATGTGTATCACCAGAAGTGGAAAGCACTTCAAATACACCATCACCAACCTCAAGAACTACATTCCAAGAAACAAAAACCCCGAAATAATTAGAATACTCCAATACCTAAGAAGACAGTATTAGTCAAGGACTTTGCAATCCGAAGTAAAACTTTATCATTAAAAGTACCTGAGACATCGAAGGTACCACCACCAAGATCAAAAACAAGAATAGTTTCATTGCTTTTTCTCTCAAACCCATAAGCCAAAGAAGCAGCAGTAGGCTCATTAATAATCCTAAGAACTTCCAATCCAGCAATACGTCCAGCATCTTTAGTAGCTGTCCTCTGTGAATCATTAAAGTAAGCAGGCACAGTGATAACCGCTTTGGTTACTTTATC
>OVAQ01002621.1:0-12140 GCA_900406345.1 Erysimum cheiri | reverse complement strand
GAACTCTTCAACGCGAAAAAGCTTCAATATTTCAGGTACATGAGAGAGGAAGAGAATGACTTGCTTGTCAAGAAACTCTCTGAATATGCTTCGAGACGATCTTCTGTGAATCTTGAGAAAACCCTTTTCACTTTAGTCGCAAGTATAGTGTTTAGGATCGGGTTCGGGCTAAATCTCCATGATTGTGAGTTCGTTGATGAAGATAGCATCGCGGATCTTGTGCACAAGTCTGAATTGGTAATGAGGAATTTTATGTTCACTGATTTCTTTCCCGGGAGAATCGGTAGGCTCATTGAGTGGATCTCCGGTCAGAACAAGAGATTGAACAATCTTTACTCGGAAGTAGACACTTTCTTTCAGAATATTCTTGATCATCATCTCAAGCCCGGAAGACAGAGCTCTGATATTATCGATGTAATGATCGATATGATGAAGAAGCAAGAGAAAGATGGAGAGTACTCTTTCAAGATCACAACGGATCATCTCAAAGGGATGATTTCGGTAAATATATGATAAGACCCGTTATCTTAAAATTCCGCAATGGGTCAAAAATTCTAGCAACAAACCATTTTGTGTAATGTTTTTATGTCAGGACATATTTCTAGCAGGAGTTGGAACAAGCTCCAATACATTGATATGGGCGATGACAGAGATGATCAGAAACCCGAGAGTGATGAAGAAAGTGCAAGACGAGATTCGGACAAAACTTGGAGACAAGAAGGAGAGACTCACAGAAGAAGATCTAAACCAACTTCACTACTTAAAGCTCATGGTCAAGGAAATATTCAGGTTACACCCCGCAGCTCCACTTTTGCTCCCAAGAGTGACGTTTTCTCACATCAAGATCCAAGGCTACGACATTCCCGCGAAAACCCAGATCTTGATCAACGCTTACGCGATTGCACGTGATCCGAAACTATGGACAAACCCTGATGAGTTTAACCCTGATAGGTTTCTTGACTGTTCCATAGATTACAAAGGACTAAACTTTGAGCTGTTACCATTTGGGTCTGGTAGGAGAATGTGTCCAGGGATGACGATGGGAATTGCCATTGTTGAATTGGCCTTGTTGAATATGCTTTACTTCTTTGATTGGGGATTGCCGGAGACGGAAGAAGCCGACAAGATCATCAACAACAATGAAGTTGCTCTTGACCTCGTTCAAGTTCGTCGGCACTAAATAATCTTGTTTGGTTATGGAATGTTTGTACTATATACCTCGTTCAATTGCTTGATCCTAAACTAGAAACATCTTTTATAAGTACTAAAAATAATAAACCCTATAGTTAATGTTCTATTATTGAAAATGGTAGTTCTGAAATGTGTTTACTTATTGGTATTTTTGAAATCTAATAATTAAAATGGTATTTGATACAATTTCATTATATAATTCGAAAAAGGGATCGTCTTCAACGTCACAAGATCTTTCGATAGTGACTATTTACCAACTCTTCAAATTGTTCGCGGATGTGTCTTCGAAGCATTATGACCTCGCATGTGTGACAAGTTACTATGTAGCCTCTGTCTCCTNAGATCTTTCGATAGTGACTATTTACCAACTCTTCAAATTGTTTGCGGATGTGTCTTCGAAGCATTATGACCTCGCATGTGTGACAAGTTACTATGTAGCCTCTGTCTCCGAGTTCTTATGATCCTCTCTTCAAAGTATGTTGCTTACCATATCTACTTTTCTACCTATGTTTTAAGCTTGTTCTGTTTTACTTTCAACATATTTGATTGAGTCGAAATTATTTTTTTTGTGCAACATATTTGATTTCACAATGACTGTTCCAACCTCATGGTTGATTGAGTCCTGTCAATCATGATTCATGAATCAATCTATCCACTAGGGCNTTTTTTGTGCAACATATTTGATTTCACAATGACTGTTCCAACCTCATGGTTGATTGAGTCGTGTCAATCATGATTCATGAATCAATCTATCCACTAGGGCCACTACGACACGTAAGAGTTTGGATTATTTCAATTTAAGTCTTTCCCTTTGGATTATTACCGACAACGACCAATGACCTGAATCAAGAGTGGACCATATTGCTTTTGGCTTCCCTCTGATAAAAAAAATTATCATGCCCCTCAACTTCGAGAAAATAAGACAGATGATGATTCACTTTTTTAAGTTTGGTAACAAATTAAGTCCAACATCTTATTGCAAGAAAGAAAAATTTGATCAAATAGTATACTAAGTTAAATTAAAAATGAAACTCCAAACATAATTAATTTGATTGAATAAATACAGTTATTTGTTAGTATACACAATTTTAAACATAGGCAATAAAAAAAATAGAGGAGATTTAGTATTTTCTCAGTCTTGACCATTCTGTATCACTTGATGACATATTTTTTCCATACTAAAATCATAACTTATTCCTTAGACAACTCGAATGTGGAGGGATTCATTGTGCGATTCAATGATTTTTCGTCTTCCAAGCCATAAAACAATCATTATAGTCAAATAACTTGAATTAAAGGAATACTAGATAAGTTAAAGAACTTATTCGAAGGAAATAAAAATGTTTGAGATAATGAGTTTGTTAAAAAAAGTTCAAATATTCTAGAAAATTATTCATTCGCGCAAGAGCAATAAAACAATTTAATGAGGAAAAAAGAAGATTGTAAGGTCAAGATAATATTCTAGAAAAACTAGGATAATATTTTACTCTTTTTTAATTATAGTCTAATTTTTTGAAAAACAAAAGAAAGTAATTAAAGTAATGGATGAAAATGATATAAGATGCATTTTATTTGTTTATATACTGATTTGCATTCATGCAAGATTTTGACTGGCATTACATTTGGAAAAATAGTTGATATGAAAATATAATAAATTGAATATCCATAATGAAATAAATTTTTTTTTAACTTTGCTGAAAACTCATTTAATATATTTGTTGGATAAAATTTGGCGTAAACTCANTTTATTTGTTTATATACTGATTTGCATTCATGCAAGATTTTGTCTGGCATTACATTTGGAAAAATAGTTGATATGAAAATATAATAAATTGAATATCCATAATGAAATAATTTTTTTTTTAACTTTGCTGAAAACTCATTTAATATATTTGTTGGATAAAATTTGGCGTAAACTCAAAAAAAAAAAAATTGATAAATACGACATATTAGTTTGTAATAGTATTGTCAATGTGACATCATTTGGGTTTAAAGTCACATGTTTTGTAGTAGTAGACATGTTTCGACAAACCTATGGTCTCAAACATTTTTTTTTCTACAACATGCATTATGTGAGTTTAACCCAATATGATGACACATTCATAATACTAACACTACTACGTTGTAATTTATCAATTTGTTTTGAGAATTTATTCTAAATTTCTTTCAACATATATTATTAAATAATTTTCAGCGAAATCAAATATTTTGAATTTAATTTTTTTAATAATTCTATTTATTATATTTCGTGGTATTTTTGTTTGTAAATATGATGTCAATCAAAGCCTTGCATGAACGGAAACAAGTAAAGAAAAAAGAAACACCTCTATACCATTATATCATTCACAATGATTACATTTTCTCCTCTATTTAATTTTTTTTTGACTACGCTTAAAAAAGAAAGAAATGTTATCTTAATTTTCTTTAAATATTGCTTCATTTCTCTCTTATTGCTTCGTTTCTCCCTTATTGTGCGAATGGATTTTCATAGTATTGGACCTGTTTCGACGAACGCATGATTTTAAACATTTGTTTTTTTTTCTACGAATTAGTTCTATTAATTCTCTAGTATTCCCCAAATTTAAAGACAAATACATTAATTATTCAAACGCATCATAAATTTAGTGAGAAAAAACTAAAATATGTAAATTGTTTCAATACATAAGAAAAACACCCATACAATTCTCTCTCTTGTGTATCAACTCCAATTATGGAATCATTCATTCAGATAGTAGGGCACTATTGTTGTCTATTTGTATGCATGTTTCAAACAAACTCAGATAGTAGGACACTATTGTTGTCTATTTGTATGCATGTTTCAAAAAAACTCATGCACAATAGATATAAGTGGTCTTTCTTTCAAACTAAGAGTATATCATAAAAATTTGATGAGTTAGAGTAAATTGCACAAAAACATATGAAAACTGACGATAAACTATGAGATAATTGTGGATAGATGTAGAGAAAAATTAACATACATTTCCAAATGTTGAACAAATTAAACTCAAGAAACTGAAATACATTTCAAGGTTCTTCAAAGGATATTGCAATGTCTGAAATAGAAATGAAACTTATACTTTGAGATATTTGAAACTCAAACTAATTATCATATTCTTCACTTGCTTTAGATTTCTTAATTCTACTCACACATCTATTGTTCTTGGCAATATATGCTAGTTAAAACTTATAACTCTTAATTAGTTTTTTTTTAAGAGAAATTCAAATAAAAATTCTTAAGTTTGTACTACCAATAACTTTCACATTGTCTTGGAAACAAAGTCATTGTTGTCACCACTACGACTTTCAGTACAACCACTATTTTAAGAAATCATATATATAATCAAATAATGTAGTAGCGACAACATTTAACATGTTTCCAAGACATATGTAGAAGTTATTGTAGTAAGAACTTAAAAAGTTTCATTCGAAGTTCTCTTAAAGTGACAAAACTAATTAACAATTATATGTTTTATCATGCAGATGTTGCCAAGATCACTAAATTTGTAAGCAGAATCAAAAAATCCAAAGCCAATGAAGAAGATGATGATCAAGTTGGAGTTCAAATGTTTCAAAGGGTTTCATTTCCATTTCAAACATTGATATACCCTTTGAAGAAACAGAAAGTTTATTTCAATTACTAGAGTTTCGTTTAGCCTTAAGAAATAATTTTTTTTCTCTACAGCTCTCCACAGTTAAATCATAATATGTACTATTTACTCATAATCAACTTCATTTAATTTTAATGATAGGTTTTTGGTTTGAGAGGGAATGACAACTTATATCTATTGTGCATGAGCTTTTTTCAAGCGGACCTACAAGGAGACAATGATACTGCTAGATTATCTGAATCATGATTTAATTGTTGAAATTAATGTCACATGATAGAATTATGTATGAGTGTTTTTTTTTTATATCCTGAAATATATAGTATATATACATATATTTCAGTTTTTTTATCTTTATGTTTTTGATGCGTTTGAATAATTATAGATTTGTGTTTTTAAGTAAAGCTAAGGTATACCTCTTTTGGGAGGATTAAGAAAATTAATCATTTGTATTGCCATTATTACATTGAATTAAAGGAGGATTAAGAAAATTACCAGATTTTTCACCACCTATAAGGTTTTCTCATTTGAATCTTCATTGGATATATTGAAAGATTTTTGATCCTCAAAACCACTAGAATTCTTGACTCGCACAAACAAACCACTGGATCATCATTTCTCTATAGCTTAATTTCTTTTGATATCACCATATTAGATAATTCTACAAAAAAATGAGTGAAATTAATAACAAACTGGAATCCAACAAAAATATATATTTAAATATGACATTTTTTCTCTGCTGAAATTTACCTTTGTCGTGTTTGTAGCTATGGTGACCTTTATTCTACCAAAAAAAGAAAAAGAAAAAAAGCTATGGTGGGTTGACAAAAANAAAAAAAAAAAAAAAAAAAAAAAAAAAAAAAAAAAAAAAAAAGCTATGGTGATTGGTGACCTTTATGTTTTTTTGTAGCTATGGTGGTTTATACGTTTGTTTGTACTTTTCACAAATTCCCTCAGAGGACAAGGATATATATAGTGTCCAACCATAAATTTTAATGTGTTAGTAAAAAAAAAAAGAGATTTAAATTGAATTAAATAATTTAAAAACACCTCAAAATTTATGTAATAAAAAATTAGTTTTTCCTGAATTTCTATGTTCGGAAGTCTAATAATATGCATGAATCAAATTTCATACAGATTATATGCCAAAATTAAAATTATTTTTATATATTTCTATATATTAAGGGTATGTGCATGAATCAAATTTAATTTAAATTTAATAATTTTAAGGAATGGTTTTATATGTTATATTAATCATAGAAGAAGATCTCTTAAAATTGCACTTTCAAATTTTATTAAGAAAATATCTCCACATAAGACATAAGAAAAGTTAACTAATTATGAAAAGTCTTAAAAAGTATTATTTTATTTTTTATTACAGTAATATTGAGGATAGTTTTTATTGTTCAAAGCAAAAAAGAATTAAAATTGGTAGGGTATTTTTAAAACATTAAATTTTGTTAATTTTTTTAATTTAGTCAAACTTCATGCACTAAATCCTACCAAAAAAAAAACTTCATGCACTAAATGATTTTATTTGACGAACATATTTTTCGTCATTACATTATTAGTCAAACTTCATGCACTAAATGATTCTATTTGACTAACATATACTAAATGATTTTATTTGACTAACATATTTTTCATTACATTATTAGTCAAACTTCATGCACTAAATGATTTTAGTTTCATTCATAGATTAAATATGATTGTTCAGTTAAATATTTTAACAATAAGAATAAGGATATCAAAAAATTAAAATTTTTACAATAATGTTATAAAATATTAAAAGTAAAATGAACAAATTTGTAATTATTGAAGTATTGAGAGATATAAATATAAATATATATATATATATATATTATATGTATCATAGTTTTGTTTTTAATATCAATTTTTTATTTTATGAATTTTGATGTTCTTTGTTATATCATATTCATAGTCACGTTTATGCTAGAATTGGTTTTTGTTGGTAGATGATATATACCTCTCATTATGCAGACACGCAACTTATTAGTTTTTAAGAGCTGAGCAATGTTCACGAAGCAAAGAGGGGTTTAAGTCGGAGATGACACACTTATATTATGTTCTTGTGACAAAACTCATAGTAAGTGATTTTTTAGGGAGTGATCTTATTAACTTCGAAGATCATATTTCTACTTTGAAAGTGAGTAAAGAAGACTTATTATATGACTTGATCTACAAATAGAAAAGAAACGAATATATAACGGGTGCCAAGACTATTTTCAATTAGTAGAGACTTTATCGGAGAATATGAAAATGACATAAGTAACAAATGTTGTGCCAGACTAAAGCACATTATTGTCTTGGAAACAAAGTTATTGTTGCAACCACACTACTGCTTTCAGTAGAACCAAAATTCATAAATCAAATAATTATAATAAAGCACATATATATATAAGCTAATATAAAGTCATACAATTTACAATATTGAACTTGGCTTCCCTCTGATAAACAAATTTATCATACCCCTCAACTTCGAGAAGATATTCAAGATAAGACAGATGATGATTCATCTTATTGCAAGAAAGAAACATTTGATCAAAGAGTATAGTAAGTTAAGTTAAAAATGAAGGTCCAAACATAATTTGATTGAATAAATACAATTATTTGTCAGTATACATAATTTTAAACATAGGCAATAAAAAAATAGAGGAGATCTAGTATATTCACAGACTTGACCTTTCTGTATCACTTGATGACATATTTTTTGTGTATTGTTAGCGTATCATCATTTGGGTTTAAAATCACATGTTTTGTAGTAGTAAACATGTTTCGACAAACCCATGATCTCAAACATTTTTTTTTCTACAACATGCATTATGTGAGTTTAACCCAATATGATGACAGATTCACATTACTAACACCACTACGTTGTAATTTATCAATTTGTTTTGTGAATTTTTCCAAATTTCTTTCAACATATATTATTAAATAATTTTCAGCAAAATCAAATTTTTTTTGTATTTCATTATGATATAATTCTATTTATCATTNTTCTTTCAACATATATTATTAAATAATTTTCAGCAAAATCAATTTTTTTTTGTATTTCATTATGATATAATTCTATTTATCATTTTTCGTGGTATTTTTGTTTGTAAATATGATGTCAACCAAAGTCTTGAATGAATGGAAACAAGTAAAGAAAACAAAATAAAACACCTCTATACGACTATACCATTATAACATTCACAATGATGATTACATTTCTCCTCTATTTAAAATTTTGACTACGATTAAAAAAAATAGTTATCATAGTTTTCTTTATAAATTGTTTCATTTCTCTTATTGTGCGAATGATTGAATTTCTATAGTATTGGACCTGTTTCGGCGAACTAAGAGTATATCACAAAAATTTGATGAACCTAGATAGAGTAAATAGTAGTATAGTACAAAAAACATATGAAAACTGACAATAAATGATGATCGTTAATTGTGGATAGATGTAGAGAAAAATTAACATACATTTCCAAATGTTGAACAAAACTCAAGAAACTGAAATACATTTCAAGGTTCTTCAAAGGATATGTCAATATCTGAAATAGAAGTGAAGCTTATACTTTGAGATATTTGAAACTCAAATTAACTAATTGTCATATTCTTCATTAATTGGCTTTAGATTTCGTAATCCTACTCACACATCTATTGTTCTTGGCAATATATGCTTGTTAAAGCTTATAACTCTTAGTTTTTTTTATTTTAAGATAACTTCAAATAATTTTTTTTTAAGTTTGTACTACCAATAACTTCCACATTATGTTGAAAACAAAGTCACTGTTGTCACCACTACGACTTTCAGTATAGTCATAGTTTTAAGAAATCATATAATCAAATAATGTAGTAGCGACAACATTAAATATGTTTCCAAGACATATGTGAAAGTTATTGTAGTAATATGAACTTAAAAAATCTCATTCAAAGTTCTCTTAAAGTGAGAAACTAACAATTATAAGTTTTATCATGCAGATGTTGCCGAGATCACCAAATTTGTAAGTAGAATCAAGAAATCTAAAGCGACTGAAGAACAATTTAGGGTTCAAATGCCTCAAAAGGTTTAACTTCCATTTCAGACATTGATATACCCTTTGGAGAACCTGAAAGTTTATTTCAGTTACTAGAGTTTGGTTCAGTCTTAGGAATGATATGTTAATTTTTCTCTAGAGCTCACCACATTTAAATCATAATATGTAGTCAACTTACATGTGTTTCTTTACTATTTACTCTTAATCAGTTTCATTTAATTTTTATGATAGACTTTTAGATTGAGGGAAGAACAACTTATATCTATTGTGCATGAGCTTTTTTCAAGTGGACAGACAACAAAGGCATCTCTTCTTTCTTAGTGTTACATAAATCACTCTTCTTCCGTGCCTGCTTCTTGAGCTGCTCTAAACAAAACTTCTCTTCTGGCTGCTTCTTCCACAGGTAATTAGCTGCATCTATCCATCCGCTGTGTACCAAATGTTTTTTCTCTTTTACTGCCCATCGTGCCTTCTCTGTTCCCACATCCCTAGCAACCACATGTGTCACTGATCCATCCACTTCAGTTGCGCAGGTGGCTCCCAGTTCCTCAGCCATCTTCCACAGAAGGTGATCCTCTGGCTTATCCTTGGTCCGCAACAACCCACTGAACACTACTTTACATCCTTTAAGTATCTCTTTTCGCACTTGTTTCAACATTGACCTAACATCTCTGTTAGATATGTCTTCATCCACATTCTGAAACAAAGTGAATAATAATCAAAAAAAAAACCCAACTAGGCAAAAGAATAAGTTTCTTTAAATCCAGTGTGTATATATTAATATTATTGAACATACCTCAAAGAATAGAGCATGCACTTGTTTTAGGACTTTCAGGACAGTTGCAAGTGCCCCATCTGATTCACTCTCATCGCTCTTCAACTCCGTTAAAGACTTGTACTTGTGATCAAACTGTCTACAGCTCGACGCAAAAAAAGTGATATCTCTCTATCACAATCAAATTGTCCTTGTGCTTTGGCCACGCCTGCGCTTCAAACCAAGTATCAGCAGTCAGCACAACCCAATACCATGATAAAAATACACAAAATACTTACGTTCACTGTATCGTCAAGNTTGTGCTTTGGCCACGCCTGCGCTTCAAACCAAGTATCAGCACAACCCAATACCATGATAAAAATACACAAAATACTTACGTTCACTGTATCGTCAAAAATCAGAACAGCAACCACATCTAAACTCTTTTGATTCCTCACTGTGCCGTCATCCCGAGAAATGATCCGATCACCAAAGTACTCTCGTTTGGGGTCCAGCAGCTTCGCCATCTGTCGCACATATGGCCTATCTCCCATTGTGTATATGTACATCACAAACATCTCACTGGCTTCTTTTAGGAATGACTGAACAGACGGTCTTAGTTTGGTCATCATGTGCTCCAGCAGGAAAAGACCGCCTCCAGAAACATCTGAGATTAACAAAAAAATCAAATACTTATTACAATGGAACAACAATAGGACAAATACAAGACTGAAGTTTCTTTCCCTGCACGAAAAGCAAAACAATGAAGCTGAATGTTATCACCTTGAAGAGAATGCGTATGGCTTTTCAAGTAATCCTCCTCTGGTTTCAGGTCCTTTAGTAAAGTAGAATTAAGCAGCGTGTGGTCTAGATCGAGAACTAAATAGAGCTTCCGCTGGCGTTGCAAGGATCTCATCTCTGAATCTTCAATGAGCCTCAGTTCCTAAGAAAACAGATTTCCCAAAGTTCATTCATTAATAATAAAAAAACTCAGACTTAGTAGACTTAAGCGAAGATACTCAGAAATTTGTAAGGTAATTGAACAGATTGGCATACCTTGGCAATCATAACAGGTTCAAGATTCAATATAATAGAACAAATGACAAACAGCAAAATAAGGCTGGAAACAATGTAGCTTCTTCACCTTCAATCTCATCTTCATCTACAGTTTCCAACTTTCGTCTCTTTGACCTTGAGAAAACATAGTTGGTTTGAGATATTGAAGATTCAATTAAAAAGAATGCCAGGAAAAACGAGAGTTGAATTTACCCAGGATTTGAGGTTTCAGCATCATCCTCCGAGTCAAACGAAGCGGCGAAGGCAGATTCTATTTCAGCATCAAAATCGTCACTGCTTGAAGAATGCATTGGGGAGTCGCTTGCTACACTCATCTGAAAACCTGATTTGAGTTACTGAGAAAGGAGTAGGAGATGCTTCGACGGAACCGTCAAACTAAAAAGGACTGGCCTAGCCCAAGAGTATATTTTTAAAAATGTGGGATTTTACTTTTTAAATGGCAAGTTAATGGATTGTTTGCAGGAACTGGTTGAGAGACTTGAGAGTTGAGAGCTTAGAAGAAGAAGATCAGATTCACATTATAGAAGCTGTGTGTGTACATATAGAGAAGTAACAGAGTAACCCTAACTATAAACTAATGCGATTACATTATGTTGTTTATATATGGGAGAAAGAAAGATAAATTTAAGAAAATTTCTTGAGTTTATTAGGCATCATCATGTGAGGAGCTCTTTTGATTTTACTGACTTGTTGAAGATAAAAGTGGGAGTCAGGCTACCAAGTGTTGTTAGCTCAACTGGTAAAGACCCATATGCGAAGCTTAGAGGTCTCTGGTTCGAGTGACGTTTGGAACGAAACTAATATTACATGTTGTGGTTTCGGGCATAGGGGGATTAGGAGATTTGGCACAGAACCTCCTGCTATTCAAAAAAAAAAAAAAAAAAAAAAGGGGGGNAAAAAAAAAAAAAAAAAAAAAAAAGTGGGAGTCAAGCTAATTTATAAAAATCTGAGTTTGAATCCCCGTAACAAAATAAATGTTTTTAAATCTAAATATAAAAGCTCACATACCTTTGTCTTTTTTTTGTAGCTATGGTGACCTATACTCCCTCTGGTTTTGTTTAGTTGTCGTTCTATACCTATTTTTTTGTAAATAATTACTTATCATTTTAAGTAACTAATGTATCTTATGCCAATAACTGCCCAAATTACCCTCATTTAATTAATCACAAGTTATTTGTAAATAATTATTTGTCATTTTTATGAGATAGTCATTATATACATTTTCNTACATTTTCTTAATTAAAGCAAATATAGTTAAAATGACAACTTTTCAAAACAAGAGAGAGTATATTTTTTTTTTTTTTTGTAGCTATGGTGGCTTATATGTTTGTTTGTACTTTTCACAAATCCCTTTAGAGGACAAAGATATATATAGTGTCCAATCATAAATTTTAATGTGTTGAAAACAAAGACTTTTAATTTAAATTAACTAATTTAAAAACGCCACAAAATATCTTTAAATTAGTA
>OVAQ01002620.1:0-12141 GCA_900406345.1 Erysimum cheiri | reverse complement strand
TACATAATGAATAACCCTGATGGGCTTATTGGGCCCGGTTACAAGTCCAATATGATGTATTATAACATCCACATAATTTTAAAATTTTAATTTTTCAAAATTATACAACATAGAAATCTATTTAAATCATGTTGTAGCTTTATTTGGACATTTTGTCATCTTTTACATGGACAGCCTATTTAAATTTTACTATAGGTAAAGGAAAGAACAAAAAAAAGCAGACAAGATAAAAGCAATTGAAAGAAGAGTGATGCTACTACTTCTCGTAGCTATGCATATACAAGTCAGAAGTCTACTTCATATTTTTTTTTTTGGATAAAAGTCTACTACATATTGAAATGCATTCTCTACTCCTTACTTTCTTGTCTATCATCAAAGACCGATACATTAACTTCATCTCTCCAACTGCATCAGTTTCCAAATTCATAGCCTCACTTGTCAAACTCCCATATCACTCCTCCATCCTCTGCAACATCCACAAACCATATTTTTACATTTATTAGTGCCTAACTCTTGTCATGTACATCACAACGACACAAACACTACCACAATGATACTTTCAGTGTTACCAAAAAAACAAAGCTTAAATCTCACAACAACAGAACCAATACCACAATTATGCCTTGATCTCACATCTTCTTGGTAACCTATCACCTGCGTATCGCATCTATACAAGTACGTACACATGATCATTGGTTCCTAAGGAGCTTATCGCCTACCTCATTGCTACTCAAATTATGTTCAATTACTATGATTTCACTCAATCAAGCATCAAGTGACTAACAAATAAAAAAATCAAGCAAAAGGAACCTTTGACTTTCTTGTTGATCCAACCTTCAAGAAGCATACCAGCACCAATCCCCCACCAATGATAAAACTTCCATAATAGGCAAAAGCCTTTGGCCATGGCTTCCGAGGGAGGAAGTAAGCTTCATATTTTGCCTCAAGTCTCCTCGGGATTTGTTTTCTCGCTTTCGTCACCATTTTAGCCTCTGCATTTGGCTTCTTCTCCTGATTATGATTCTCACTGCCCCACTCTTTTCCTTTCCATGGATCCTTCCCTTCTTCACTTCCCATCGTTTTACATACTAAAATGCATTACGAAAGACACTCCAGATGTGATCCTTGGAAAGACTTCAAGGGTTTAAAGAATGATCTTGTCGACTTATGATCTTGTCGATTTCGGAGATTTTGGTGACGTTTTTGACTAATCGAATTGAATATGAACCGTTGGATATAAACGAAGTAGATAATCCGACTGTTTAGAAAGGTGAAAACTGGAATGTCTTTAATGATGTTCAGGTTCGTTCGCTTGAAATGTGAAAATAACACTTGTTTTCTGTTTGGTGAGTGAGTTATATAAACAATGACTCAATGAGCACTTTCGAATATTCTACTTTCAGACATTATGATATAAGCAAAAAAAGATGGAAGGACAAAAAAAGAATTTACATAAATTAAGATAATTTGGAGACGTGGAGTACAAATAAATAGATAAGAAAAGAGATCGACGAAGAAGAAATAAATGAGGTTAAAATTACAGCAATCTAGTTTTGGGTTTTTGTTTTATTATTAGCTGTCTCGTCGTGCTCCAAACATCATCTGTTGACTTGAGACGAAGGGCCAATGTCTCTGCTGGATCTGTTGTACTTCATGTGACTCTTCACAAGCTGTCCAGCTGCAATAGCAGACATTAGTGAAAGCTCTCCTGCAAGAACCGAACCAGCCACAATTCTTGCCAATTGCCTTGCGTTCGAGCCAGGTTCCTCGGTGTTTGATCCTTTCACACCGAGCAGATTCAAACAAGCTGATTGTGATGCAAGCTGTGTCCCACCTCCAACAGTACCAACCTGGAGCCACATTATTAAATAACGTTCATGAGTTGGATCCAGCAATATTCAAAAAACTAATGGCTCTGCAATCATGAGTTTAAATTTCTGAGAGAACATGCATTATACCTCAATGCAAGGCATTGTGACAGAGATGTGAAGGTCGTTGCCATCATTCAAAGGCTCAATCATGGTCATACACTGTGAGCTCTCAACATTTTGAGCAGGGTCTTGGCCTGTGGCGAGGAACACAGCGCTTACTATATTACTGGCATGAGCATTAAATCCACCAAGAGAACCCGCCATGGCTGAACCAGCCAGGTTCTTGAGCATGTTAAGCTCTACAAGAGCCTCAACGCTAGTCTTCAACACTTTCTTCACAGTCTCACCTTTAATAACGGCTTCACATACAACATGCTTACCACGTCCTTCGATCCAGTTTACAGCGGCTGCCTTCTTGTCCGAACAGTAATTTCCTGAACATCATAACATGACCAATTAATCAAAAAGAGTTAGACTTTAATCGAAAATCGAGAAAATACCAAAGAAAGAAAGAAGAGTTTACCTGAGATGCCAATAACATCCATATCAGGGAACTCGCTCTTGATGAAATCCAAGACATTCTGAACACCTTTGGAGACCATGTTCATCCCCATAGCATCACCAGTACTACACGAAAACCTCGCATAGAGATTCTTTCCAGCAATCTTGCATGTGATACTCTGAAGCCTAGCAAATCTACTCGATCTATACAATAACAAAAGGCAAAAATAAGTCAGCAGAAACATTCAAATCACCATCCCAGCTACTAAAAAGTGGAAATTTGTAAACTTACTTATTGAACATGAGAGACAATGTCTCGAAATTAGCAGGATCTTGGAGATAAAACATGGCAAGAGCAGCTCTTCTTGCAGAAGGGAATCTAACAACTGGAGCTCGAGTCATTGCATCTTTCAAGAGAACACTGAAAGCACCACCAGACAAGTGAATAGCTTTACAACCTCTATTGGTACTAGCTACCAAACAACCTTCTGTTGTAGCCATTGGCACTGAATACTCAATTCCATCGAGCAACAAAGGTCCAGCAATTCCCACTGGGATCTGAACATACCCAATTGGCATCTCACAGCACTGTCCCAAGATTGAATTGTAATCGAAACCTTCCAACGGAAGACCGGTTAAGGATTTACCAGTTATCCTCTGAACCGCTTCTCGTCTAACCGCTGCGGCTCGTTTACAATCTCCGAGTTTCGTCTCCAATGAGTACGAAGGAATGATTCCATCGATCACGGATTTAACAATTTCTTCATCTTCCACCGAATCAAGATCCGAAACGAGAGAACGATCAATCGAATTAGGTTTAACCGAACAATCTAGGGATTGAGCACATGGAATCTTCCTCAAATCTTCATCGTTAACCCAAACATCATCTTCAGAAGAAGATCGGAATATGAGATCGATACCGAAGAAACCAAGAAGGTAAATAAACGAAGCAACGAAACCGATGAGAGCACAGATCTCAGAAAGGTCAACGACGTGAAGAGGCGTGGAGTTACGGATCTTCTCACGCCATCGGCTAAGAAGAAAATAAACAGTAGCGAAGAAGAGCCCAAGGAAAAAAGTGTTGGTTAGGTACAAAGGAAGAGGAAGCGCGTCAGAGGCTTTGCGAGGAGGAGGAGCGACGACATTGGAGATATCTCCGTCATTATTGTTTTTTTTGGCCGGGAATCTACGACGGAGATCCTCCATTGACGACGAAATTGGATTTTTTAATGGTTGTGAGGATATTTTGGGCTCCAAAGTGTGAGATGGCAAAAATAGGTGAAGATGGTTTATTTATAGTGGTGTGGTGTGACATCGAAATCAACGTCAATGTTGTTGTTTGGGTGTGTCATGATGTGATGTGATAGAGAAAGAACAGAGAAGATGATTTTGTCTCCGTCACAATCTTAAACTACTTTTGATTATTCTATTATTTCACTTTTGGGATGATGATTAGGGCTAAAGTTTTGTTACTTTTTAAACTGTTATGGATTCATGCATTGTTTTTGTGTTTCAGTCCAAATTAACTAACGAAATTACTGTGTAAAGATTTAAAAGTTATTCAGAAAATAATCTAAAGATAAGGCGTTTTTTTTTTTGTTTTTTTTAATTATTGAAAAGGTAAGAAACAAAACTAAGAAAAATATATATTCCATTTAAAGCCTAAATATTGAATGGATGTAGTTTAAACCTTATTTTTGGCCTTTTAAATTCAATGGTTAAATTTTCTCATGTCTTTTCTTATTTTGCTGGATTTTCTTATCCATGGTAACATGGTATGTTAAGTCAAACTAATAATCACATCAAATGACATGTTTTTTTAACTAATTGAGTGATTTTCTTATTTTGCTGGATTTTCTTAATACATGTTAATTTACCATGTTAAGTCACACCAATTCACATCAAATGACATGTTTTGTAACTTGAGTGCATAATAAACATCTAAAAGACAATTTCGTGGAGGAGGTTACATGACAATTGTCGTGTTGCAAATATACAATTCATTGTTTCTGTTGGTAACCTGAAGACTTTTCTTTGCACAATCATAACCAAGAGGGCAATCGCTTCTTAACGACGATGACTCATTGACACATCAACCAAACCGAAACCCAAATTAAAACAATATAAACAATTACCAACTACTAGTATAGCACGAAATATTAATTATATACAATTTCTTATGTATTTCTTACGTGATGACTATGCTCTTCTTTAATACTACTGTTATAAAATCTCGAGCTTCAAACAGTGCGCATCATGCGTGCATTGTTTTGAATATACACAAGTGTACTTGCATTTCCGAGGCACTTCGTTCTACATTGACGTCCCTGTCGCTTTTGTTGTTATCCTCTTCTTATCTTGGGGGATTTTTTCTTTGACCAAATCACCAAGGAGAAGCATCTTTGAGCATCTACTAACAACTTTTAAATAATTGATTTGCTTAAAAATCACGTGAACTAATTAGCGACCGTAAATAATTTGATAATATAACCATGACTTAAGTATTCTTAGTATTAGACACGTAGTAGGCTTGTGCACCAAAATCAATATAAGACTTTCTTTAACATAAAACTGAATAACATTTTCAATCAACTAATTCAATGAATGGGTAAAAGAGGACAAATTGTTAAAAGTAAAAAAAGATTCCCAGAAAGAGATGGACGTTTTTAATTACTACTCTATTACTACTATTCGATACTCATTACACTAACTCAACGTCTGAAACACAAAGACTTCTTAAAAATCTAGAAGAAAACTGGCAACTCTTACGGACGTGAACCAAGAACTAAATTCACCGAGTTATTGACAATATTGAAACGAAATGGCACCCGCACATCGACAATGCTTTCTAGGTCCATCATTACATATCAAGACACATCCACCCGATACATGAGAGTCGGAGATTTGATAGCATAATCAGTATTTTACCACATAGTAGTAACTATAAGGCAATTCAAAAATTATCATCAGAACCAAAACTGAAGTTCCAGCTCGTGATTAACACCACAAAAAGTCCAAAAAATAGCTCATAATAATCCCAAAAGATAGTTTGAAAACAAAAGTAAACTCATTAAAAATGCTGCAAACTAACGCATAGTTTGTTCTGAAAATTTGGAAAACAGAGTATAATATTAAGCAGCTTGTTGAGCAGAAAGTCTCTTCCTGGCTTCCTCAATGATGGTCAACTTAATACCTTTACCCTTTGGAAGAGACACCCATGGCTTTGTTCCTTTTCCAATTGTGAACACATTTCCCAACCTTGTAGCAAACTCATGTCCTGTTGAGTCTTGAATGTGGATGGTTTCAAAGCTTCCCTTGTGTTTCTCACGGTTCTTAATCACACCAACACGCCCTCTGTTTCTTCCTCCAGTCACCATCACTACGTTGCCCACATCAAACTTAATGAACTCCACAATCTTGTTCGCCTCAAGGTCGAGCTTGATGGTGTCGTTAGGCTTGATGAGCGGGTCAGGGTAGCGGATGGTGCGACCATCATATGTGTTCAAGTTAGGAATGCCCTTCTGACCAAACTGGATAGATCTCACCTTGCAAAGTTTGAACTGCACAACAACAAATGAGGATACTTATTGGAACAAATTACAAACTGGTAATCAACTATCAGAACCTCCAGCGAAAGTATAGACTTGACTTTGTTACAACAGATTCAGTATTTGGCAATGTAAGGGCTTTTAGAGAACAAACCTTCGCTTCCTCGTCCCTGATGGAGTGGAGACGGAAACGCCCCTTGGTATCATACAGAAGACGGAAGTTTTCATTTGTTTTTGGAATAGACACAACATCTGTGAATAATATGCATCTTTAGTTAGATCACTGATCATATAGGCAGAAACAAAAGGGCATGAAAATCAAGAAGCACAAACAACAAAAGGCCAGACTCACCCATGAAACCAGCAGGGTAAGTCTTGTCAGTCCTCACTTTCCCATCAACTTGAATATGCCTTTGCATCAAGATCGAAATAACTTCTCTGTATGTCAGAGCATACTTCAACCTGTTCCTGATGATAAGGACAAGGGGTAAGCACTCCCTAGACTTGTGAGGCCCAGAAGACGGCTTGGGGGCCTGCATAGAAAAAACATTATAAGCACCGATCAAATGAAAACGAAAAGCTAATAAGATTCAATCAAACGAGTGACTTACAAATGCACCACCAAGTTTGTCAAGCATCCAATGCTTAGGGGCATTGAGCCTCTTAAGATGCTTCTTCAAACCTCTTGCCTGCATAAAAACAAATATAAAAATCAAAACACAGTATATCTTCATTAAAGCTCAATCACATCTCCTCATTCAAGACATCAAATCACGCTGGGATGTTCCATATATTGCTAACTGAAACCTATCTTCTGAGATCTCAACAACTCCATTTTTATAATCGATCCCAAACCCATATTACAGATCGCACAAAGCAATTCACTTTAGAAAACACTAACAAGAACCCATAATTACATCGAAATGCTATCTAGATACAAACAGAGATTATCATCCTGCACTAAACGAATTCACAGATCGAGACAAACTATCCAAACTAAAAAAACACATGACGCAATTCGCTTGTGGAATATGAGACTTAGAGAAAGAGACAAAGATTACGAACCATGTTTGCTGCAAATGAGTTCTGATTCCTCCGCGGCTAAGCCAGTCTTTACCTATTTCTTTTAGGGTTTGAGAAGCTAAACACACAAAACCCTAATTTTAACATGTGTAATCCACGTGTGACCAATGTTTAGTTTATTCAGGCCCAGATTAAACCCAATAAGAGCCCATTTAATTTCACTCATTTATTTTATTTTCCCTCTCAATAAGATTAGGAAGAAAAATAAAAGGTCGTGAATGTCTCCGTCCCTCCTCAGTTCTCACGCAAGCTCGTAATCTCGCCGTCGGTGAAGCTCCGACGGAATGAGCAGAAGCGGTTTTAAAGAAAGTGATTGTATTATGTCTAGCAACGGATAGTGTGAGGAAGGAGGAGATTTGTTTGTAGTTAAGAATTTGTGAAGAAGAAGATGTCTCTGAGGATTAAATTAGTGGTGGATAAGTTTGTGGAGGAGCTTAAGCAAGCTCTTGACGCTGATATACAAGATCGGATCATGAAGGAGAGAGAGATGCAAAGTTATATCGAAGAGCGTGAGCGTGAAGTCGCTGAGCGAGAAGCTGCCTGGAAAGCTGAGCTATCTCGTCGCGAGGTACGTTTTTTTTTTTGAATTTTGATTTTTAGGGTTTTTGAGAAATCTCTGTGGGGATACTGATTTTTGTGATTTTTTTTGACAGACGGAGATCGCTAGACAGGAAGCGAGGTTGAAGATGGAGAGAGAGAATCTGGAGAAGGAGAAGAGCGTTCTCATGGGGACTGCGTCGAATCAGGATAATCAAGACGGAGCTCTTGAAATTACTGTGAGTGGTGAGAAATATCGTTGCCTTAGATTCTCTAAGGCTAAGAAATGAGTGGTGGAAATTGGGATAGGGTTCAAAACGTAGGGCACAAAAGGGCAATGCTTTATGCTCCTTTTTCCATCTAGGTATGGCGATTCGATAAGGGAATGATTTGTTCTTCGTTTATGATGGATGAAATGGAAAGGGAATTTGTTGGAATTATGCTTGGTTTGTGTAAATTATTAAATTCAATGAAGAAAGTATTGTGTTTTCTGCAAAGAGAGTTCTCTGATCACTCCAAATGTGTTTCCTTGCTCAATTCAAACTTTTGTTGATTGCTGTGTTGTCATACTGAAATGTAGAAATTGAGGTATTTGGATGATTGGATCACGATCTTTCTGATTGATGGATGTAGTTTGATTAGTACAGAATTTTTCCATATTCTGCTGTCCTACTGGATTGTTCATGTGGTTTTTCTTGAATGTGAAAGCATCGTATGGTGTGAAGAGAACCAAAGTTGCAAGGATGCATCTGTGAGAATGAACAGTGATTGTTGGTGTTAGTATCATGATGATTGGTGGTTGAAGATAGCTAATAATAAACAAATGGTTTGGGGTACTAGGGAGATAACAGCACTTAGCATCTTGGTCCTCTGAAAAAGCAGCACACTTTAGCAGGTTTAAGCCTAAGGGGTTCAGAAGATAGGTAATAAGTAGAAGGTTTTGTCTATAAGACTAACTACTCTTAATTGGTTCAAGATGATAACAAAACAGATGAGCTAGGTTTCATTTTCCTCTTATGTTACAACACTGATGATTGTCTTGCAGCTATTTCCATTACTATTTCTAACTTGGTTACTTAGGCCTTTCTAGTGGAAGAAACTGAAGAACATAAGGCCTCAGGGTCTGTAGATATTATGTTCCAGAAAGATAACTTCTTTCCTGGCCCTGTTAGATTTGGTGGACCTCAGTAATGTGTCAACGATCGGTATCTATCGAAGGTACGATCTATATGACTTCCCTAACTTTGCATATCCTCTCTTTGAATTGAATCTAGAAAACAAACTAACGGGAATACCTATCCAATAGACTTATACAAACACTAGATGTTGTGGTTGGTTTGTACTTAGATCAGTGACTAATAAACCCTAATCAGGAGGGCTTCGCCAAGGTGCATATGAATAGTCTTATGATAAGTTTCTAGCTGATTTCAGTTGTGAACTCCTGAACATTTGAACTTCTTTACGCCATGTGAATGTTTTCTATATTCTCGAAGTTCCTTTCCCAAACAAGGTTTCTCCTGAATCCAAGAGGGCATTGGTATTTAGCTCGACCAATAGCTGCAGTGAGCAGCAAGTTCTTCCACAATGCAGGAGCTTGTTTGTTCTGATTGATTTGCAGTCACCTTTCAGTACATATATGCCAAGCTTCAATCGATCTTGATACCTTATCTGTGCAAGACTATCAGCCACAAGCATCATTTTTAGGGACATGTAAGGTTACAGGTAAATATCTAGCATGAGATCAAGAATATAAGAGAGACATGTTCATCTTCTGATTCGGTTCCACTCCACCTTAAGTTAATGGTTCCGATTTCTGATCGTCTACCACGAAAATGTTCACTTGTATTAGTGACATTACTCAGCCAGAAAAAGAAAAAAAAACAACTCCTGTCACTGCCCTTCATGTCTTTGGTCTTAACTAATTTGTATATTTCAAAAACTCCCAGTGGCTTTTAGCCTAACTGTAGAAACAAACCCCACAAAGTTTGGAACTTGGCAACTATTGAACTAAATACAAACCAAACCCGAAGCAGAAAAAGCCGACATTTATATCTGTGGTGGTGGAATCAGTAATCTGGATCTTTGACCCGTATCCGACCCGGCTCTAGACACACTTGTTCTTCGTCGTCTTCCATCATTTCTGAAGATCACAAGCAGAGAAATGGAGAGCGATTCGGAGCTGGTTCCGTTTCCTCAGTTACCGACGCCAATAGAATCAAGCTACAGTGCTTGCACCATTCCTTACAGATTCCCTTCTGATGATCCCAAGAAAGCCACTCCCACTGAACTCTCCTGGATCAACGTCTTCGCCAATTCCATCCCTTCTTTCAAGTTACTTCTCTTCCCACTGATTCTCTCTTCGACCTTTAGTTTCTGTTTACTTTGACCAAATTTAGATTCTTTGGTAGCCTGTGATGGTAATGGGTAGGATAAAGCTTTGATTTTGTTACCAAAAATTGCTTCTCTTTAGGCTTATATATCAAAAAGCTTAGTAAACTTTTAGTCCTTCAGCTAAAGTCGACCAATGTCGTTGGTAGTCTTTTTGTGTTGACTTTCCTGAGTTTGCATGATTTTTGACTTAGTTACATAACGAGGAAGCTATTGTAGTTTCTGGAAGCTTGTAGGAAACAGTTGCAAACATGATATTCTAAAGCTGTTTCATTTGCAGGAAACGTGCAGAGAGTGATACAACGGTTCCAGATGCTCCTGCTAGAGCTGAAAAATTTGCACAAAGGTACATTTTTTGCGAATTTGTTGGAATTTTCAAGGTTTTGGTTGGTAGGAAATCTTTTGCCACCTTCATAAACTAGAGCGAATTTTGTGCCCTGCTGTTTGCGTTTTATCATAATTTTCAGAAGGGCCCTTGAATTATATGTTACGTAAGGTAGTTTTTTCGGTCTTTTGATTTGCGTCTAATATGCTTTACTGTGAATCTGGAAGATATGGTGGGATTCTTGAAGACTTAAAGGAAGATCCAGAGAGCCATGGCGGGCCACCGGATGACATTGTAAGTCAAAACACCACATGATCCTTTCCTCTGGTGTAGTGAACTTTGCTTTCATGGATTATTTTGGCTTATTTTCAGCTTCTATGTCGACTTCGCGAGCAAGTACTCAGAGAATTAGGATTTAGGGACATATTCAAGAAAGTGAAGGTGTGAATTTCCTTTCAAGGGCTCTTGAGGTTTTCATATAGCTAGCTCTAATTCTCTCTGATTAGATAAGTTCACATTCAATGAATAGGATGAGGAGAATGCAAAGGCTATATCGCTTTTTCCTGAAGTTGTCGGTCTGAGTGATGCTATTGAAGATGACGGAAAACGGTTAGAGAATTTGGTGAGAGGGATATTTGCTGGAAACATTTTTGATATGGGTTGTGCACAGGTATCTTTCAATTGCCTCTCTTTGGTATCTCCCACAGGAAGCATGTCCTAATCTATGGGCTCTTTTCTTTTCACATCTTAAAGCTTGCTCAAGATTTCTCAAGGGATGGTATGCCTTTCTTGGCTACCTGTAAAAACTTGGTTCGACGACCATGGGTTATTGATGACTTGGAAAACTTCCAAGCCAAATGGATCAAGAAGTCTTGGAAGAAGGTCACTCATTTGTTTTACTCTTTCTCTAGTGCTTTGTTCGGACTTCAGTGGTCAACCTCTTGACAAAATTCATTGTTTATATTCTCTTTCTCATGACAGGCAGTGATTTTTGTTGATAATTCTGGTGCAGACATAATTTTGGGTATTTTGCCGTTTGCAAGAGAGCTGCTCCGTCGAGGAACTCGGGTACCTTTGACTATGAACGAGTCTTTTCTTTCACAGTCTCTTGAGTGAGCTTGAGTATACTCTGAATTGTTCATCCTCTTCATCTTTCCCCTTGAAGGTGGTGTTGGCTGCTAATGAGCTGCCATCTATCTCCATGGCCGTTTTATTCAGGGTCGTGGAATCGAGACAAACCTTTATGCTCAATTCAAGTGTGATTCTCTCAAGATCGGAATGGTAGTAGTTTCACTATGTCACTTTTTTTCTTCATCGGATTAATGAAAAGAAATGTTGTGTGTTTATTGTTTATATTTCTGATTTTCTGCATGTTCCATCCATTTTGTTATGCAGGTAAAGCATCTTGAAGTAGCAGAGTTTCTAGGAGGACGGCTTTATGATTGTGTCTTCAAATACAATGAAGTCCAGAGTTAATTTACATTACAGTAATCTTTAGTCTCACTTTTCCCCAACTGTGATTTCTTACTGAATCGGGTTCAAAACATAGGGGAACAAATGGTAATAAGGAACAGATTTGGTCTTCGTTTATGATGGATGAAGTGGAACATGACTTGTTGAAATTGAAAACGCATGTTTGTGGCTAAACCTATATGTTCATGTACGTACATATGCTTGAGTGCAAGTATATATGAGCATAAAGTAAACGACACCGAAAGTTTGTTAACGGGGTTCGGTTTTTCCTACATCCCCGGGATCTAGTCCAGATTTCATTAACTAGAAAAGTCTGCAACCTACAATTGCTCTATGGCACCCACCACTCTTTCCTAATTACAATGAAAGAAGTTTACCACTAATTGTCTTTTCCGACTAGTGTAGATCTTCAACA
>OVAQ01002619.1:0-12146 GCA_900406345.1 Erysimum cheiri | reverse complement strand
TGGATTTTGTTGTCCGGCGGGTTTTAAATGGATGGACATAATAACATCTCTAATTGGAACAAAGACATTAAGAAGGTACGTAGTAGACTGGATTAGGGAGTTTGAAGACCCTCCCTGGGGTGTTCTCAACCAAATCAGCCCATTGGTCTCCAATATTCCCAATGATGTTGTATCCTCTCCTCACCAAATCCTCCCTCGCCTTTGACTTGTACACCACTTGCTTCTCGTTTGAACCATTTGGCCTGAATTTCCATATATATTCCTCGATTCAATCACACATATAACACTTAATTACTGTATATGATCATTAAGCTATTTGATTCTTACTTGAATATGATCTCCTTCCAGTATGGGAAGCCTTCAACCTTGAGATTCTTTAGAGTGACTTCCTCCAACGTTGTCCATCGCTCAGTGAGTAGGATTGGTTCAATCCCGAGTTTTAAGAGGTTTTTGTATAGAGGCAAGGTCGTCTCATAGTGTCCAGGAAGTGATACTCCGGATTCTAACCACTTCCAGTACGCCCCCGGAGGTATCTTCTCAGTCCTGAATCCGGAAAAAAAATATACTTTAACATGACATCATATAGTGTAGATACGGAAACGAATAGAGTTCTAAAAAAAAAAAATCAATAAAACCGAAATGTGTCTCTTTCCATATACATTGACAACTAAACATTTTTTTTCTAAATGATGATGATGTTGTTAATGCACTGAAGGTAGAATTAATATTATGTATACCCCCATCCATGTAAGTCGTAAAAGGGAAAACTAGCTAAGACGGTGTCATCGAGGTCAAAGATCCAAACATTGACGGTGTCGTTCTTTAAGGCAAGTCCTTTGGCGTAGAAGTAAGCCTCGTTGGTCACCGTTATGGAGTCGGCCGGGTACTGTTTGGAAGGAAGCACGTAGTCTATAACATAGTCTTTGCAGTTTGCGGGCACCGTTTCGAAGTCTATGATGTTAGAGGTCTCAACAGCAAGGTGCCAGCTTCTGCAGTTGTGGTAGTTGATGGAAAGTTTATCTTTCTCTAAGAGTTCAGCTTTGTTCGCTAAGATGTTGTTTGATGTGAGGAGTTCGATGGCCTTAGGCATGGACACAGAAGGCAAGCCGTGGGAGACTGTGGCGGCCAAGAGCAAGAGAAGTGAAAGTGAGAGGATTTTCATTTTTTATTTTTTTTTTGGTTTTTGGTTTATGGTTTATTGTTTAGTTTGTGATGTTTATTTGTGTGATACAAAGGGTGATATTTGTAGCGAGGTGGGGTTAGTTTACTGTATGGTGATCTTATGAAGATTCTATGGGCAATGAGGAGATAAGTGTACGTGAATGAATGGCTTCGAGTGACGCAAATTAATGCTTGTTGGTCCCATTATGTTTATAGATTTTTCACTTACACCACTCGTTTTTTGGATACGTTTCGACCGTGCTAAACTAAAATTTGACGTTTTGTTGATTTATTTTTATTATTATTGTAGGCGTTTATGCTTGTGAATTTGAATCAGAGTTTCGGTTTATAGAATACTAATTATCGTGAAGCTGTTCCACATTACTAGTTCAAATTCAAATATATTTTACGTCTCATATTATAAATATAGCAATTTTTTTTTTTTACTTTATTCAAGTTTGTTAAGTTAATTTAGTTTCCAGTTTACATTCCTTTGCTTAAATTTAGCTTTGAAGTGTTACCTTTATTAAAATTTATTAATTTTAGTTAGTATCCAGTTTTATCATAATGTATTCTAGACCTTTTTTTTTTGTTTTAAACTTTTTCCAGTCTTTTGACCAGTTCGCTTAACTAGTTCAAATTCAAAATTTATATTTTCATTTTGTTAAGTTACACGACGGGCACGCGGCATCCATGCACTTCATGCTACAAAGATGAAGGAAAAGACATAGATATATGAAGTAGATCATGCATGGGGACAAAGACATGAAACAAGACGCTTAAGAGGGTACGTAGTAGAGTGGATTAGGGAGCTTGAAAACCCTCCCTGGAGTGTTCTCAACCAAATCAGCCCATTGGTCTCCAATATTTCCAATGATGTTGTATCCTCTCCTCACCAGATTCTCCCTCGCCTTTGACTTGTACACCACTTCCTTCTCATTTGAACCCTTTGGCCTGCATTTCCATATATATTCCTCGATTCAATCACATATGACACTTAATTACTGTATATGATTAAGCTACTTGATTCTTACTTGAATAAGAGATGCTTCCAGTATGTGAAGCCAGCAGCCTTGAGATTCTCTAGAGTGACTTCCTCCGACGTTGTCCATCTCTCAGTGAGTAGGATTGGTTCAATCCCGAGTTCTAAGAGGTTATTGTAAAGAACCAAGGTCTCTGGGAGTCCAGGATTTGGTTCTCCGGATCCTAACCACTTCCAATACGCCCCCCGAGGTCTCTTCTCAGTCCTGAATCGGGAAAAATATACTTCAACATGACATCATATAGTGTAGATACGGAAAATAATAGATTTATGTCAGTCAAACTACTTAGAGTTCTAAACAAAAAAAAATTCAATGTAACCGAAATGTGTCTTTCAATATATCGACACCTAAACATTTTTTTAAAAATGATGATGATGTTGTAAATGCATTGAAGGTAGAATTAATATTATGTATACCCGAATCCATATTTGGCGCGTAAAAGGGAATACTAGAGAGGAGGGTGTCATCGAGGTCAAAGATCCAAACATTGACGGTATCGTTCTTTAGGGCAAGTCCTTTGGCGTAGAAATAAGCCTCTTTGCACAACGTACCGTTTTGGAGTCGGCTTGGTACTGTTTGGAAGTGGTTAAGTAGTCTTCAGCATAGTCTTTACAATTTGCGGGCACCCTGTGGAAGTCTATGATGTTAGAGGTCTCAACACCAAGGTGCCAGCTTCTGCAGTTATGGTAGTTGATGGAAAGTTTCTCATTCTCCAAGAGTTCAGCTTCGTTCTCAAAGATGTTGTTTGATGTGAGGAGTTCGATGACCTTAGGCACGGACACCGAAGGCAAGCCGTGGGAGACTGTGGCGGCCAAGAGCAAAAGAAGTGAAAGTGAGAGGAGTTTCATTTTTTATATATATCTTTTTTGGTTTATGGTGTATTGTTTAGTTTGTGATGTTTATTTGTGTGAAACAAAGGGTGATGTTTAAAGCGAGGTGAGGTTAGTTTACTGTATGGTTTCCTATGAAGATACTATATATGGGCAATGAGGAGATAAGTGTACGTGAATGGCTTTCGAGTGATGCAAATTATTAATGCTTGCTGGTCCCATTATGTTTATAGATTTTTCACTTACACCACTCGTTTCTGGATCACGTTTCGACCGGGCTAAACTAAAATTTGACGTTTTGTTGATTTATTTTTATTATTATTGTAGGCGTTTATGCTTGTGAATTTGAATCAGAGTTTCGGTTTACAGAATACTAATTATCGTGAAGCTGTTCCACATTACTAGAAAATTGTATGATGATTCATTATAACTTGTGTTTGCGGGAATAATTTCTATTGTTATTGGAAAAATAACAATGAAAAATGTAGTTTTTAAGAAATAATTAAGCAATGAAATGATTTAAATATTTTTTTTTTTTAACAATTTTACTTTTTATTTAACTATTCTGAGATCAATCATTAATCATATAACCTATTAATTTTTTTGTGGGTTTTAAATACTAGAGACTAGAGTTAGTATTTCGGGTTAGGATTTATTTCTGTTAGAGGTCATACGATAAATTAGACATCTACATTATAGAAAATAAAAGGAAAAATCCCAAAAAAAACCACCAAGGTGGCAACCACTTCTACTTTAAACCTCCAAACTTTTGTATTCCCAACTAAAACTCTCAATTTGACAACTTTGTTAATTCAAACCTTTAGAGTGGCTTTTGTATTCGCATGCCCACAATAATCAATGGAACCGTTAATTCCGTTAACAGAACAGTTCACTCCGTTTAACCTATGTGTTTTTATTTTTTAAGAAATTCAAATAATTCAAATAATAAAATAATTGTAATTAAAAAAATTGAAATAATAATAAAAAAAAAATTCCGTAATCGATTTTGGGGTTAGGGTTTCTGAAAAAAAAAAATTCCTTTTTGTTCATCTCTCTTTGTCTTCGATTCGTCGTTCTACTTCTTCTTCTTTTTCGTCTCTCTTCTTCCACTTCCGTTGTCTTCTTCTTCTTCGTTCGTCTCTTCTCTTCTTCTTCAATAATCTTTTTTTTTCACAAACCCTAACCCCAAAATCGATTTGGATTTTTTTTTTGTTTTTATTATTATTATTTTCATTTTTTAATTACAATTAATTTATTATTTGAATTTAAAAAAAAAAATAAAAACACGTAGGTTGAACGGAGTGAACTGTTCTGTTAACGAAATTAACGGTTACAGTGATTATTATGGGCCCGCGAATACAAAAGACACTCTAAAGGTTTGATTTAACAAAGTTGTCAAATTGAGGGTTTTAGTTGGGAGTACAAAAGTTTGGAGGTTTAAAGTGGAAGTGGTTGCCACCTTGGTGGTTTTTTTTTGGATTTTCCCGAAAATAAAATAAAATAACATTATTTAATGGCAATAAGTTACATTATTACTAGTTAAATATATTTTCATTTATTTCTATTACCTATATAGCTAATTCACTTTAATTTCTATAGCTACTTTTTTTGAAGTCTCTTTAGTCCAGTGGTTTGACTAAAGGTTCATTAATGTTTCCACACCCGGAGTTCTGAGGTTCAATTCCTGGAAAGCGCGATTTTAAAGAGATTTTAAGGAGACAAATTTACATGAGATCTTCTGTGTGAAGCAGGTGCAAACGCTAGATATAGATCTTCGTAGAGGCAAGACGGTAGAATTGTCCGTCATAAAAGTAGCCGATGTAATATTTATCACAATTTGCAATAGAATAATAATAATTCAGTGTTAAAAAAAAAAAATAGTAATTCAGATAACCAAAACCATTTAGCAACATTGAGTGAGAAATTTTATTTTACATAAAATTTAATGTGTTTGATAATAAAGCAACACATGGCAAAAACTCTAATTTAATATTATTTTACTAGATTTTTGACTAAACTTTTTTTTTTGGTCGACACATACTTCTATAAAACTTTTGTTAGGTTTGACGATCTTTATTGCTCATCTTCCTATATAAATTTTTAACATAAATTAAATTTTACGACACCTTATTTTAAAATATCTAAAGTATCTTTGCATAGATACAAATATCTCTTGTTCAAAGATACTGTAAATTTTTTTTTCTTTTATGATTATTTGTAAATTTTGAGACACCCCACTATTTTGTGTAATCGAGATATGCTCTTAGTGTGAATTTTGTCAGTGGTGCAAAGAACACATGGGTGATGTGCGACGTCTATACTGAATACATGTCGGCAAAGCTATGACTATTGTGCTCGATGTAAAAATATTGGTGTAGTGATTTAAACTATCTCCAATAAGGGCAGTTCAGTAAATATTAAATTTATATTTTCATTATGTTAAAATATGGTTTAATCATTTTATGGCCACTTGGTTAATTATTAATTATAACAAACAAAAAAAAAACATTTGGTACGAAGGCTTTTATTATTTGAGTTATGATACGATGGACTCTTATTTTAGCCGTGGCAAACGGTTACAATAAACGAAAAGACATGGATTTGAAGTGGATGCAAGGGAACGAATCCATGTAGATAGATGCTTAAGAAGGTACGTAGTAGAGTGGGTTAGGGAGCTTAAACACCCTTCCTGGGGTATCCTCAACCAAATCAGCCCATTGGTCTCCAATGTTTCCAATGATATTGTATCCTTTCTTCACTAGACTCTTCCTCACCTTTGACTTGTACACCACTTCCCTCAGGGTAGAATGGTTTGGCCTGCGTTTCCATGGATATACATTACTCGATTTATATGACATATATATAATACTTAATTAATAACTGTATATAATTAAGTTACTTGATTCTTACTTGAATATGATTTCCTTCCAGTAGGTCACTCCAGCAGCCTTGAGGTTCTTGAGAGTGGGTTCGACCCGCTTTTCCCATCGGTCAGTGAGTAGGATGGGTTCAACCCCGAGTTCTAAGAGGTTTTTGTAAAGAACCAAGGTTTCAGGGAGTCCGGGATTTGGTTCTCCGGATCCTAACCACCTCCAGAACGCTCCCGGGTCTAAGTTTTGTGTCCTAAGAATCGAAAAAAAGATAATGTACTTATTATGAAATCACAAAGTAGATATGAAAAAACGAAAACATGTAGGTCAGTCAAACTATATAGAGTTGTAAAAATGAAGTACAATAATACCAAAATGTGTCTCTTTTATTTTAAAGATAGAAAATATGATATTGTTAATGCAATGGAGGTGGTGAAGGTAGAACTAATACCCGTATCCATATTTGGCGTAATATGGAATACTAGAGAGGATAGTGTCGTCTATGTCAAAGATCCAAACATTGACGGTGTCGTTCTTTAGGGTAAGTCCTTTGGCGTAGAAGTAAGCCTCTTTGCACACCGTTTTGGAGTCGGCTTGGTACTGCTTGGAAGTGATCAAGTAGTCTTCAACATAGTCTTTGCAGTTTGCGGGGACCGTGTCGAAGTTTATGATGTTAGAGGTCTCAACACCAAGGTGCCAGCTTCTGCAGTTGTGGTAGTTGATGGAAAGATCTTTCTCTAAGATGGTGTTCGATTTGAGTTCGATGAACTCTGAACCGTCTGCCAACAAAGACTGGCCCTTGGAGACCGTGGCGGCCAAGAGCAAGAGAAGTGAAAGTGAGAGGATTTTCATTTTTTTTTTTTGGTATGGTGTATTGTTTAGTTTGTGATGTTTATTTGCATGTTCCCAAGGGTGGTATTTATAATGAGTTCGGGCTAGTTTACGGTATGGTTTTCTAGTGACGACAGATGGGTAATCAGGAGATAATAACAATACTGTACGTGTATGGTTTCGATTGGTGCAGCAAATGCTACTGGTCCCATTATGTTTATTATCGATGCGATTTTTAACCTACATCACTCGTTTTTAGAGCACGTTTACAATGCTAAATTAAAATTTGGCATTTTGTTGCTTTCTTTTATTATTAGAATAAGATTTTTTTTTGTCAACGGCATATATTGATTAGTTTAAGAAAACCAATTTGGCAGAATGTGGTTTACAAAAGTAACATAATACGGTATGACACGAATATTTCGTGCCAACTTATCCGCTTGAACATTCTCGCTTCGTTTAACAAAAGATAAAGAGAAGGATTAAAATTATTCCCTATCGGCGGTGATGTCTTCTAGATAAACTGGGAATGCTGGCCATTATTAGAATAAGATGAATCACAGTTTTATAAGTTTTGTAGTTATAAGAGGAAGATATTTCAAGTGTATTTATAAAAATTATTAAATTTATTTTATTTAAAATCTTACGTGGCATTTAGATAGAAGATATGTGGCTCAATAAGGAGACTAGGTGAAACCTTACTTTTTTTATATAATAATTATTATATATTTTCTTACTTGTGAATTTTGAATTATAGTTTCCGGTTTACAAAATACTAATTATTGTGATGTTGTTTCAAACACTAGAAAAGTTTACAAGATTGTGACATATGCCCTTTAATATTTTACTAAATTTATGTGTCAGTAAATTATTCTTTATATCAAAAATATATATTACATCTCATAGTATATGCATGGCCATTTGTTCAATCAACCATATATATAAAGAAAAAAAATTTAATATTATTTATTGAGTTGTCTCATAGGTTAAAGACATTTTATTTTAGCATACGGCTACAACGATAATCGAAAAGACAGATATGAAGTAGGTGCATGGGGACAAAGAGAAATGTTTAAGAAGGTACGTAGTAGAGTGGATTAGGGAGCTTAAAAACCCTTCCTGGGGTATCTTCAACCAAATCATGACTGGTCTCCAATATTCCCAACGATATTGTATCCTTTCTTCACCAGGCTCTTCCTCACCTTTGACTTGTACACCACTTCACTCAATTTCGAATTGTCTGGCCTGCGTTTCCATATATAGTCCTCGATTCATTCACATATATGATAATTACTGTATATATTATATGATATTAAGCTATACTTGATTCTTACTTGAATATGAGATGCTTCCAGTAGGTTAGGCCAACATCATTGAGATTACTGAGAGTGGTTTGTTGCCACGTTTTCCATCGTTCAGTGAGTATGATGGGTTCAATCCCCAATTCTAAGAGATTTTGGTAAAGATGTAAGGTCTCCGGGAGTCCAGGAATTGGTATCCCGGATCCTATCCAATACCAGTAAATCGATCTGTCTCTTTGCTCTGTCCTAAGAATCCAAAAAAATGTTTAGGTCAGTTAAACTATTTAAAGTTGTAGAATTAAATATAATAAAACGTAAATTTGTCTTTCGCCATATTGACATGTAAACATTTTAATATATATATATATATATATATGAAGATATTGTTAATGCAATCTAGGTGGTGTAGCTAGTAGACCTAATAAAATAATAATATGTGTACCCGTATCCACATTGGGCGTAATAGGGAATACTAGAGAGGAGGGTGTCGTCAAGGTCAAAGATCCAAACATTGACTGTGTCGTTCTTTAGGGGAAGTCCTTTAGCGTAGAAGTAAGCCTCTTTGCACACCGTTTTGGAGTCGGCTTGGTACTGTTTGGAAGTGACCAAGTAGTCTTTAACATAGTCTTTGCAATTTGCGGGCACCTTGTCGAAGTTTATGATGTTAGAGGTCTCAACACCAAGGTGCCAGCTTCTGCAGTTGTGGTAGTTGATGGAAATTAAAGTCGCTCTTTCTCTAAGAGTTCGGCTTTGTTCTCAAAAATGGTGTTTGATTTGAGTTCGATAATCCCTGGAACGGATGCCGAAGACCGGCCTTGGGAGACCGTAGCGGCCAAAAGCAAGAGAAGTGAAAGTGAAAGGATTTTCATTGTTTTTTGTTATGGTGTATTGTTTATTTTGTGATGTTTATTTAATTTGCATGTTTACTTGCATGTATTTATAATGAGGTAGGGTTCGTTTACAATATGGTTTTCTAATAACGACATAATATGGGTAACCAGGAGATAATAGTTTTGATTGATGCAACAAATTCTGCTGGTCCCATTATGTTTGTTACCGACTAGATTTTTTAACCTACACCACTCGTTTTTAGAGCACGTTTAATTTACAGTGCTGAAAATTTAAATTTGGCGTTTTGTTGCTTTGTTTTTATTATAAGAATAATATCAAATCACAGTTTTATAAGTTGTGTAGCTAAGAGGAAAAATATTTCAATTGTATATATAAAAACTATAAAATTTTATTTAATTTACAAATCTTCAGAGACATTTTAGAGTAAAACCTTACTTTTATATATATAAACAAATTATTGATTTTCTCTAAATATGTCAAAAAAAGTAACCTAATTTGCTGGTATCATATAGTATAATTTTACCAGTTTTGAATAATTTTTTTTGTGAAAAGTACATAATTAAACCTAATTTTTGGGTATCATATAGTATAATTTTACTAGTTTTGAATAATCTTTTCTGAAAACTACATAATTATTTTCTAATTAGGTAATTTTATTTTTTTAATCATGATAATTGAAACTAACTACTTTTATTAGAATACATATATTTTATATGATATTGGACTACACATATTTTATATGAAACTAATTCTTTTTGTTTTTATAATTTTATAGTATTAATTTTTAATCAAAATAACTAAAACTAATTTTTTTATTGGAATACTATTAGAATACATATATTTTATATGAAACTAATCAAATTTTTATTACATTAAAATTTTTAAAAGTATTACTTACAATGATGTATCACTCATACATTAAAAATTTAAAAGTTATAAAACCACATACACAATTTACAACCGTATGCTGTCAAAAAAAAAAAAAATTACAACCGTGTATTATTTATTTCTAGTTATTTTCTAGTTTTGTAATTTTAATTTTCAAAATTAAGAATTAATAGTATACCGGAATATAATGGTTTTGATGTTAGTACCATGTCGTATATTAGTTAGTATATGTGGTAATGCAATACATATACTTAGTGTAGATAAATATCATTTTCTATTTCCAATAAAGTCAGTTCTGTAAATTTAAATTTATATTTTCATTTTGTTAAGATATGGTTTAATCATTTTGTGGCCACTTGGTTAATTATTACTTGTAACAAAATAACATTTGGTACGAAGGCTTTTTACGAATTGAGTTATGATAGTAATGATACGATGGACATTTTATTTTAGTTTTGGCGGACGATTACAAAGGATAAACGAAAAGTCATGGATTTGAAGTGGATGCAAGGGATGGAGCAAAGACATGTAGATAGATGCTTAAGAAGACACGTAGTAGAGTGGATTAGGGAGCTTAAAAACTCTCCCTGGGGTATCCTCAACCAAATCAGCCCATTGGTCTCCAATGTTTCCAATGATATTGTATCCTTTCTTCACCAGACTCTTCCTCACTTCTGACTTGTACACAACTTGCCTCAAAGGAGAATTGTTTGGCCTGCGTTTCCATGCATATACATTCCTCGATTTAATCACGTAAATACGATACTTAATAACTGTATATAATTAAGCTACTTGATTCTTACTTGAATATGAGATCCTTCCAGTAGGTCACGCCAGCTGCCTTGAGATTCTTGAGAGTTGGTTCCTTCCATAATTCCCATCGGTCAGTGAGTATGACGGGTTCAATCCCGAGTTCTAAGAGATTTTTGTAAAGAACCAAGGTTTCAGGGAGTCCGGGATTTGGTTCTCCAGATGCTAACCAGTACCAGAACGCATTGGGATCTACGTTCTGTGTCCTAAGAATAATAAAAAACATAATGTACTTAACATGAAATCACAAAGTAGATATATATGAAAAAAAAAGCATGTAGGTCAGTCAAACTATTTAGAGTTGTAAAAATTAAATACATTAAAATGTGTCTCTTTTGATTTAACTATATTAAAGATGATACTGTTAATGCAATGGAGGTGGTGAAGGTAGAACTAATACCCGTATCCATATTTGGCGTAATATGGAATACTTGAGAGGATGGTGTCGTCTATGTCAAAGATCCAAACATTGACGGTGTCGTTCTTTAGGGGAAGTTCTTTGGCATAGAAATAAGCCTCTTTGCACACCGCTTTGGAGTCGGCCTGGTACTGTTTGGAAGTGATCAAGTAGTCTTCAACAAAGTCTTTGCAGTTTGCGGGCACTGTCTTGAAGTTTATGATGTTAGAGGTCTCAACACCAAGGTGCCAGCTTCTGCAGTTGTGGTAGTTGATGGAAAGATCTTTCTCTAAGATGGTGTTCGATTTGAGTTCGATGAGCCCTGGAACGGATGCCAATCGGCCGTGGGAGACCGTAGCGGCCAAGAGCAAGAGAAGTGAAAGTGAGAGGACTTTCATTCTTTTTTTGGTATGGTGTAATGTTTAGTTTGTGATGTTTATTTGCATGTTCCAAAGGGTCGTATTTATAATGAGGTAGGGATAGTTTACGGTATGGTTTTTAGTGACGACAGATGGGTAATCAGGAGATAATAACAGTACGTGTATGGTTTCCATTGGTGCATTAAATGGTGCTGGTCCCATTATGTTTATTATCGACGAGGTTTTTAACCTACACCACTCGTTTTTTTTTCTTTTTGATAAACACCACTCGTTTCTAGAGCACGTTTACGGTACTGCTAAATTAAAAATTGGCGTTTTGTTGCTATTTTTTTATTATTGGAATAAGTTGTGTAGTTAAGAGGAAGATATTTCAAGTGTCTTTATAAAAACTATTAAATTTTATTTCATTTAAAATCTTATGTGGCATTTCGATAGAAGATATGTGGCTCAATAAGGAGACTAGGGGAGAGTGAAAACCTACTTTTATATATATAACTAGTCATTTACCCGCGCTACACGCGGGAGTTTTATTGTTTATTTAATCTAGTTTTGATTAATTACATTATCTCTTTACATATTGTCTATTTTTTGTTTATTGGTAAAGAAATATTGTTTTATTGTTACTTTTTCATACGGGTTTTTAAAATGAGAATTCATGTTTTGTCTCAATTAATCTATCTCATTTATGTTTGAAAATTTTATAAGACATAATTTAAATAGATTTTATATTCTCAAAATTATTTTTTTGTTTTATTCCCGTTAAATCTCATCATAATTTAAGTT
>OVAQ01002618.1:0-12148 GCA_900406345.1 Erysimum cheiri | reverse complement strand
TAGTACGTTTTTAAATGACAACCACCACAACATCTTCCAAAAGTTTAAAATTATTATCCTTTTCAAATATTTTCATATAATAAATTCTTTAAATGAGTAACAACATTCAGTAGTTGGTGGCAAGCTTTTGTCTATTTCTATATGATTATATTAATAAAGACATAAAGGTGACAACATCCCAAAGATGCTGGGACATTGTTTTTTGTTTATAAAGAAATGAAAATGGGCTTTCTGGTATTTCAAAATCAGTGGAGAAGTAGTGGTGACAAGATCTATTTTAATCCAATAGTTTCCGAACACGTATTTAAAGAGAAGATACTAGGTTAAAGAAAAACAAAACTTGTTCTGTTCCTTTGTTTGGCGGACTTATCTGAAAAAAAGCTTTTATATACATTTTTTTGTTGTTGTTGAGAAATGCTGAATTGGAAGACAAATAATGCAATGCATATATACATAAATTAAATTCCTTCAGATACATTGTATTCTAATATATACTTTACGTAATTTTAGTTACAGATCTACACATTCTTATGTAATATTTAGAGAGATTCAAAAAGTATTAATGAAGTATTAATGATGCAAAACCAAGTTTATTCTCCATTACAAAACATTTCATCTTCTTCTTTTTTTCTTGAATTATCAACAAACCTAAGAAAATTCTTGTAATAATTAAAGAAAAAACTTATAAATTCAATAAAAACCGTTTCTATTTTTTGAGGTAATTAAAATTGAAAAATAAAAAGCCTGGGAAAATAATAGACAAGAATGTTCTAAGTAAGAGACAAACAAAGATGTGTGTTTGGTCAAACAATTTGCAGCAAAAGCTTTGACCTTTTTCGTTTCGTCTCTCTTGATATGAGTTTTATCCTTTCATTTCTTTAATCATTCTCTTCTTCTTCTTCTTGTTCAATGGGCATTTGTTGTTCATATGAAAAGCAAGTCAACGAAGCTTGACGTGTGCCAATTTCATTCTTGTTTTTTGATCTTTAGTTCAAGATTCATCATTTTTGATTCCCAAATCTTTGTTTTTTGACTTGCTTACATCAAAAGATTCAGTCTTTTTTCATGATCTGAGCTCAATCCAATCCAAGTCATACCCACTTCAAACAAATCTTCTCCTCGGATCTGTTTCCCACTGTTTAAAACCAAACCCACATCAAAAGTTTCAACATTTAAGCTCAAAAAACGGAGTCAAATCTTCAAATCTTTCCCTCCTTACAGAACAAGCTATGGTAGTAGAAGAGCAAAACCTTGAAAACGGCGGATCCGTACATGTGGTCAAAGGAGAGAGTAATTTCCGTAATGTGGTGTGTGGTCCATTGCGGTGGCTAAAGATGTTGGCTTCAGAGCTTCACTGGAGCTTTGTGTTTGGTGTGGTCTCACTGTACGGTATAAACCAAGGGCTTGGTGGTTCATTGGGTCGTGTAGCTACAGAGTATTATATGAAAGATGTTCAAAAGGTTCAGCCTTCTGAATCTCAAGCTCTCACTGCAATCACTAAGATTCCATGGATCATTAAGCCTCTTTGGGGTATTCTCACTGATGTTCTTCCCATGTTTGGTTTCCATAGACGTCCTTACTTCATTTTAGCCGGTAAAATCTCGCTCGAAAATCGGATTAAATTACTCTGCAATTGTCTCATTAACTATACAAATTTATATGTTTTGGTACTGTGTTTTTGCAGGAGTGATTGGAGTGGTTTCTATGTTGTTTATATCGCTTCATAGTAATCTACACCTTTACTTGGCACTATTTTGGATGACAATATCAAGTGCTGCAATGGCGATAGCCGATGTAACCATTGATGCTTGCACTGCTTACAATAGTATCAAACACCCTTCTCTTGCTTCGGATATGCAGAGTTTATGTAGTTTAAGCTCTTCCATTGGAGCACTTCTTGGTTTTTTCATGAGTGGCATCTTAGTTCATCTTGTTGGCTCCAAGGTTTAGTGAATCATCTGTCTACTGTGATCTCTGTCATTCATGAATCCTCTCTAATGATGTGTTTCACCTTTTGGACATTAGGGTGTGTTTGGCTTGTTGACATTCCCATTCGCGTTAGTATCGGTAGTCGGGATGGTGTTTAGTGAGCCACATGTTCCTGGTTTCTCTTACAAACAGGTAATTCTGTTTTCTCTTCAGTAGGTTGATAATGAGATCATTGACTCTTGTTGTATCATTTCAGGTAAACCAGAAATTTACCGATGCAGGGAAGGCGATGTGGAGGACAATGAAGTGCTCAGATGTGTGGAGGCCGAGTCTGTATATGTACATTTCCCTTGCTTTTGGTTTGAACATTCATGAAGGTCTCTTCTATTGGTTCACAGATTCAAAGGAGGGTCCTTTGTTTGCTCAGGTACTTCCAAAATAACCAGTTTCTATTTTCATAATTCACCCAAGGATGCGTACTTTGTTGAGAACCTTTCTGGTTTGTTTCAGGAAACTGTCGGTTTCATTCTCTCAATTGGTTCAATCGGGTCGATTCTAGGAGCAACGTTGTATCAGCTAGTCCTTAAGGATCATCCATTCCGTGACCTTTGTTTGTGGACTCAGCTTCTCTTTGCATTATCCGGAATGCTTGACCTCATTCTTGTGCTACGTCTCAACTTAAAATTTGGCTTACCGGACTATCTCTTCATAGTAGTGGACGAGATAGTTTCTCAGATGATCGGACGCTTAAAATGGATGCCGCTGCTCGTCCTCACTTCAAAGCTTTGTCCTCACGGAATTGAAGGAACCTTTTTTGCATTGCTAATGTCAATAGACAATGCAGGCCTCATGACCTCGTCTTGGCTCGGAGGAATATTGCTGCATGTCCTCAAGGTGACTCGAACCGACTTCGGTAACCTGTGGCTTGCGGTCTTGGTCAGGAATGTGATGAGACTTTTGCCGCTCTGTTTTCTGTTTCTTGTGCCTAAGGGAGATCAGAACACGTTCAAGCTCCCGGATGAGATAATGGGCGAGGATTCGGATGAAGAGGAAAATGAAAAAGAAGGAACTCGGAATCTGGAATTGGCATCTCTTGTTCAGTCTGTTGATAGAAGATAGCATCAGTATTCTCTTATTATAGACTTTGAAGCAAATGCTTCAGCTTTTCAGCAGTGTCTACGAACTTTACTTCTACTGCTGGAAAGCGCAAATGACACTAAATTTTCTCAGACTACATAACAAGTTTGTATTTTTGTTGGGTATAGAAAGAAACATCTCTTGTGAAATTGGGAGCCTATTTTTACTTAAATAACTAAAATAGTTTGGAAAAAAGATGAATCCTGCAGAAGAAACAACGAGTGAGAACTGAAAAGTCTCTCAGAAATAGGGATACACAATTACAAGATGTGTCTGAGAACAAGTTCTACATATCTTCTGGATTTAGAAACACAAAAGGGTTGAAATCTTTTCATAGGAAGAGAATTTTTCAGTCATGCAGAGAACAAACCATGAAGTGAGGACAATCATAATTATCATCTTGTGCCTCGTCTGCGCCAATCCCTGTCTCTCTCTTTGCTTCTATCATGATCGTCTCGATCGTGGCTTGAACTCTTTTCACGTCGGTCTCGATCCCTGTTCAAATCATGTTGCCTATCTCTGTCTCTGTGTCTCTCTCTCTCCCTGTCCCTGTCTCTGTCTCTGTCCAAGTCATGATCTCTCTCCCTCTCCTTTGTTGATGATTTTCGTGGTGGACTTTGGCTCTGGTTTTCCCCACGCTGCCGCTTTTTAGAAGATTCTCGAGAATCTTCACGCCTCTCCTTTCGCTCTATAATTGATTTCTCTGCAGTTAAAATAACTGTTAAAATTTATATGGTCAATTGGATCAGAACGAACATGAACACAGCCATGTCCTGGACTACACCAGATGCTGTCCAGTCTCCAGGAAGGCACTCAAGGAAAGAGGAAGCAGTGAAAAGTAGAAAGACAACAAAAACAAAAAAGGATCCCCCCAAACTTACAAGAACGTCTTCTTCATGGGTAATCAAAATCAAAGCTAAATCAAGAAACATCGCACACCAATGTCAAAACCAACAAAAGTCCACGAGAGGACAGGTTATCAGAGAGTTCCAAATAAAGACGTCAGAGAAGACTAATACCTATAAAGAACATTTAATCCAAGTATACATTCACTGGAACAAGTAATTTAAATTTCCGGTCTTTACAAATTCAAAGGCAAACTCTGTAAAATTGCATAACAGGATTAAATACTTGCCCTATAAGTTCGAAACACCAAACTCAAACATTAATCTTAGTGTTTGAGACGCACTCCTGAATGTGTAATGCCTAAGTTAAGTATAAGAGACTGAGCTAAAGAATTTGTAGAAAGGAGGTCAAGTTTCGCCCATTGTTGCATCAAATGGAGATGGAGCATATTAACAACCTTTCTCAAAACAGAAGAAGAGTATACGTTGGGTGTGAAGTAGATAAAAACTTACGATTTCTGTTGCCCTCGTTAGATCCTGATAAGCCATAATCAACTTCAAGCTTCTTTCTGTTGATTTCTACTTTTCTCTCTATCTCCTCGGCGTTTTTCATCCCCTGTTCCTCAAGAGTTTCACGATACTCTATCAAAGCAACTTCTATGCGTCTACGCTTTTGTCTGCAGTAACAAAAAACAGAGTAAGGGAGAAGTCTATTGAGTTTCTAATTGTCCAATTGAATAGCAACTTCTAATAAAGGTAAGTTCTCATAATTTCCTGTAAACTTGACAGTATTGGTGCAAGCTCATGTGTATGGGATTCGACACATTTGGGTACAGACAATTGATGCATATGCCCAAAAGCTTTCTATGGCTTTCACTTATCCACCTTCAGCGGGTAAGAGCCAAAATACCAAATAATGTGTAGTCTTTAAAGACTAAATCAATTGAAGTTCACAAGAACACATTTCCCACACTAACAGAGACTACCCTTATGCCGATGTTTCTCTTTTCTGGATCTATTTCAAGTTATCTCTTTGTTGTCATATTGCTCAAGCACCAACATGAAGCATTAATGCAATTTAGTGTTTTTTAATCCAAATTTTGCCTGGTTAAGTTACTTTCCTTAAAATCTTTTTAAAAGTAGATGCATTGATCAAACCTTTGTTCCTCGTCCATTCCATTGTCAGGTTGGGCACGAACACAATCATTAGCCTTGAGATCCTCGTCGTCGGCCTTGAAAGTTATCCCACCAGTATTGTCACTTCCTGAAGATGAGCTCCTCTTTTGTTCATCATCAGCTTCGTCATCGTCTCTCGCCCATTTTGAAGCCGGCAATATGAGGTCATTCTTCTCTCTTCCCACAAAGGCTTTCAGCTCAGGCTGTGGGATTGGTATTGTCTTGGCCAGATTCACAGGCTCTTTCATTTCAATCTCTGCGTAGCTGTTCTTGATATGCTCCTGTTCACTCTTAGCTTGTTCCCAAGTTGAATGGTCTTGCGGATGCTTTGAAATTTCATCCACTGCTTCATAGCCACGTTGTTTCTCTGTGTCTTCAAGGCTTAGTAGCCGGGCAACCATCATTACTCTACCTCCTACAAGAGACAGTCCGTTGTGCCGGCAACGTCTCTCAAGCTCAGCAATTGGTAAATTCATCAGCTCTTGCCTTGCAGCTCCTTTGCCTATTGCCAGTGCAGCATCTGGATTGATCTGACCAATATCACTCATATTGTCAACATAACTTTTGTTCTCTGTTTCAGGTGCATCACCACAGATAGAATGAAATGAGGTAACACCAGAGACTCCTGATCGGAGAAATGTGGAACGTAGTCCATATATGTATGCATCTGAAAAGAGAAACCAATCTGCCCATACTTGCAGTACTTTGAGAACACGTTCCTGCAAAAAGTCAAAATGATTTTAGAACAGCATTTTATAAGGCAAGGAAAACCATCAAAAAATCATTTTTCTTTCTGACAGTACTTTTAGAGCCTCAGCAGTAATTCTTCCAGTTATGCTTCGATACAGATCATTGAAGCTTTCCATAATATCGGGTAGAGTTGCTTCGAATTTGGTTCGGTATGCAGATGCATTTTTAACGGATGCACTGCTATTATGAAGAATATCAGACACAAGCATGAGTCTAGCAACTTTAGTTGGAATTGATGTCTCTTTTAGGGTCAGGGACTCCGTCAAAACTTCAACAACCTGAGGAATAAGTACACATACATAAGCAGGAAAAGGCATATGAATATCTATTTTATTATCGAGTAATTCTGTTCAGATTTTCTGTGTGGTGTCCAGAAAAAAATATCTGAAAATATATTTAATAGCGAGGAAAAGCATCTGATTTTGGTCCAATAACAAGTTATCTTTCTAGATATGTCTTAGGTGTATACTGCATTTTTTTACAACTGCATACGAACGAACCAATCTTATTTTATAGCAAATCAGGATTAAAACATATGTTGAAGCTTCTGAAAGATATCTATGAAGCATAGGCTCTTCTGTAAAACTAAATGTATTGAATAACTCAGAACAAATATTACCTCTCCAGCTGCATCTGCATTATCTAAAGCGAAACCCATAGCTTCTTTTATCTGACTCCTTTCTAAAGTAAGAGCACGCAACATGTCCTCGAACTCATCCCTTTGAGGATCGGTCAGAGTCCTCTCAACTTCCGCGCGCTGTATAAGGTATCCCACACACCCAAAGAACAACTTAACTTAGCCAACAGAAAAAAAAAGAAATAATAAATCAGAAGTGAGACTGCAAGAAGATTACCCTGCTTCTTCCCGCTGCATATGTGCTTGTAGACTCTTTTTCATGCTCTAGGGTCCTGGTTACAGGCAGCGGTGGCGGTATCCATCTGCATAAGAGCATATAGACAGTATTAATACAATAGATACTGTATCATGTGCAAGGTAAACCCAACCAAGCACCCTGATCAGTTTCAAGGTTGGCGAGATTTAATACCTTCCACTACCAGTTATCATGATATATGGCTCTGTTCTCCACCTTTGAAGTGTATCACCCTAAGCAATGCAAAAATATTCATCAGCTTATGAAAATGTAAAGCTCAAGGAGAATCTAAGATATACCTAGTTATAAAGCAATCAAAATGTACCTGAGCAAAGGAATAGAGTCTCCAGACATAGTAAGTATGCTCCTTTGAGCCAAGCTCAAACAAAAACTTAAACAGTGGATTCCCACGCCCCCTCTCCATGATAGCTTGTTCAAAAGCACATTCACCATCCAGAACATAGAGAGCCATTGTATCGATCACATGTCTAAGGTGCTCGTCGTCGGGAGTAACAACAGTGATATCCGGAACATTAGGGGTAAGAACCTGTTCAGTGCAAGAGAAATTCATTTGGAATAAGATCATTATAGACGGGTAGCTGGTAAGAGTGTCGTCAACTACAGGTGCCAAATAAGTAAGTTAGTCGAACCAGGATCATTAAAACCAAGAGAAGCATTAAGTACATGAGAAGTTTCTAGTATTTGGGACTGGTTTCGATTGGGGGATTGGGAAAGTAGAAAGTAGAGGATGCACTAGAATTGATCCCAAGTTTGTATTTTGGTTCTGCATCTGTCTTACATTACTTTAATAAACAAAGACAATCAATCCGGAAACTTAAGAGTAACATTTCTGGACTATAAAATAATTCAAACAACTCCTCAAATACCAAATAGAACTTAGAAAGAACCAATTCAAGCCATGTGGAACCAAGTTAACATACCAGCTCAGAATTTTGAGTTGGAACCGACGTTATTGGTGGACCCGTTTGACCAGAAAAAACCAAGTTGCAGCCCTGCCAATGAAAATATATGAAGGTTTAGAGTTACACTAAACAGATGTAATCTGGCAGTTGAGAACTTTTTGCGCAAAAAATGGCAAAGAAATAGCAATAAAATTCAGGGATCAGGCCATAGATTAGTGAATACAATTAAAGAAGAAATGTATCTAGAATAGCAGCACAGGATGCATAACAAACCTCCTTACTCCGAATAGCCATATGTCCAGGTGGTGGAGCGGGTAATGCCTGTGATGGTAGAGAAACTGCTTTACCCCATCCAATCTTCAGTTCATACTCGTACACGATGATCCCTGTAAAATTGTAAATTTTCCTTCATAACTTTCTTTACAATTGTCACATGCAATCAGGATGTTCAGTTAGTACAAAACCAGTCGACCATAGACTAGTCAATATAGCCATAAGGGTCATTAGTTTCCAACATAGATCATCCAGTGTGTAAATTGTATCGATAAAAAAACTAAAGAAAACGGTACCAACACAAAGCAGAAATAGTGAAGAAAGAGAGAGGGAAGAAACTGCATCAATGAAGAAGGAAAAGACAAGGTTCCAAAGTAAGGCAGTACTAAAGACTAAAACTAAACGCCAATGCATGGCTTGTATTGAATGCTGATTACATTATCTATTTTAAGCTTTTATATCATACATTACACATCTTGCCTCTACCTAGCAATTGATTTCTAGTCCAGGCTACAATATATAGTCCTAGAGAGAAGAGAGGCTAGCTAACCTTGCATTTCATCTTTTGCAGCTTGTCCATCAGCTCTATTCATGAAGGAAACAAAGCCACAGTTTCTTTGTCGCCTCTTCTCCTCATCGGTTCTTGGCCACATAATCTTGACACTAGCTATGGGCCCAAATCTTCCAAAAGTGCGCAGAAGGAAATTTTCATCAACCTATGTGAGCATAAAGATCATACCTTATGAATATTAAGAAAACATTGGCGAGGGAAAACAACAAATGAATCCAAGTAAGAAAAGAAAAAACACCTTTGGGGACAGATTCCCAACATACAGATTCGTAGTTTGTGGGTCACCATCATCAAAAGATCCTGGCCTTCCACTGGGATCAAAATCATCAGGTAGGTCATCAAAGCGGCTCGATGGCTGAAGACAGAATAAGTTTAGTACAGAAAGCAGGGCATATCTCTCTAAACAACAGTGCAGGGTTAATCTGAGAGCAGAGCATCAATTGAAAGAGCGCAAGACTATGATGAACTAACCGAGCTATCGCCCTGACGGTCACGATCCTGGTTTCTTCTTTCTCTCATTTCTTGTTCACGCTTCAACTCCTCCATGAAATGATCTATATTTCGAGTCTTTCCCTTTTCTCTTTCCTTAGGCCTCTCTTCCTCCCTCTATAAAGATGAAATAAATGAATTTAAAACTACACCATTGCTGTTCTGTTCAAACAGAAAACCAATAAATAAAAGGAATACAGTGACAAAATCCACGCTACTAACCTTCTTCTCCAGTTCTTTACCCTTAGATGCCAGTGGTGGTGGAAGGAAAGAGGGAACATACCTGCATAGATTACGTGAAAGATAATCTTCTATATCACAAGAATAAACGCATGGATTTCAACTCATCAAGCAATAGCCAAGAACATCATTCCTAATACCCAAAAACTTTTACCAATAAAACAAGAAGACCTCAGCTAGTTGCCATATACAGATGACAGAAACATATGATTTATAAACATTACAAACAGATGAATAACCATATCAAGCCTCGTAACAACAACACATATCAAAAGTGTATTCTCATCAGCGAAATCACGAGGAGCACATTGCGAGATTGATCAATCAAAAGCAATCAGTTTTACCTACTCCCCTTCTTCGAAACCGAACCCCCATCTTTGGACTTTTCACCTGCCATCCGCGAACGCATAGAAAAAAAAAGGTCCATACTCTTATTAATGTGTTCCCAATATAATCAAAAGTGTTTCTCTAACCATTTGACACCATCAACAAAGCATACAAACAAAGAGAGGCAACTTAACAAACAGTTAAAAAGCCGTAGGAGCATTTCAAAGACTAACCTTCAGAATCAACCTTAGGCTTGTCACTTGGATTAATCGTCCCACCTCGAACAAAAGTCTTAGTAGTTGTACTATCCCCTTGAAACGATTCTACAAATTCTTGATACAGACGAGCTGTTTCATCTTCGGCTTTCTGCGATTAAGATCGAAAACACTCGATTAATCAATCTCCGCGGCACCAATTCCGATCCAAAACAGCTATAAATCGATTGAGATTTCAACTCACTAGTTTTAATAAAAATTGCAAAAGGAACAAATCAACAAACCTTCTTCCGAGCTTCTTCTTCTTCTCTGTGTTTCTGGAATGGCGTTTTCTTCCGAGTGATCGAGAATGAACTCATTTTTTCAGCATCCAACTTCTCTCCGCGAAACTTGTAGCTTCGCTAAATAAAACCCGTTGATAAGACTGAGAAGCCGAATTGGGGATTGAGAAAGATCAAAGTACGCCGTCAAAAAAAAGAAAAGATCAAAGTAGAAAGATACGAAGAATATGGATTCTGATTCAGAGCTAGGGTTTGGAGAAGGGTGACGATTGATCAAGAGGACCTAGGGCTTCAAGAGAGAACACAGGACCAGCTAAAAAACGATTGGGGAAAAAAAAAAAAAAAGGATAAATCATAATATTAGTATATTACAACTAAATATTTTCAGTCGTATTTTAAGAATTTGTGCACCTACCTAGCTAAGATCCAATTTAAAACTGAGGCAATTATTCATTGGTTTTATGTTACTTGAGAAAGAAATAGATTATGACTTTACCTTTACTTTGGAATCCAATATATTTATGTTGGATTTTCGAAGGAACAATTTTTGGGTTCACTCCTACATGTGAACCCTTGTATTCATCTCCTCTAAATTTAGCCAATAAGAATGTGCCAAATATTATCACATTTAAATAAAAATAATAAATTAAATTAAAGTTAAACAAACTAAAAAAACAAAGTTAAACTTTTTGTTAACGTCGTTTGCGTCTCCTCTCTTTCTTTGAATAATTATACAATAACAATGTGATGATCAGAGATTAAAGTTTCTGAGTTTCAACATCATCACCTTTTTAATCAGCTTCCGAATTTCAATACCAAAATATAGTATTATACTAAATCCAAATCCACGAAATCAATATGGCCATGTTCTTCTGCAAGTCGCAGCAACAGAGGAAAGCGACCGAGAAAACTATAAATTATTGTTGCTTAAGATTCAAGTATGTGTAGAAGGTGTCGCTCGATGTTGATTACAATGACGTAGAAGGCTTTGTTAATTGTGGCCAATCAAAACAGCGACTACAACACATAACTAACGACGGCGCGCACCGGCGATCATTTTCAGCGACAGTGATCAACTTCACCGTTATATTTTTGTCTCCGTCGTAGAACGGTCGCTGTCACCGGTCTATTTCCATTGTTCATTTCTTCCTAAATATATTTTGGGTCTTTACCATCAACAATACAACCAACGGAGACACGAGTTCCCAAAATCTCCTTCACAGTTCCACCCAATTCCTTAGTAATAGATCTAGGACGCATTATCGATCTTAGCAATCTCAATCACATCATCAAACGAAATGTTCTCGTTATATTTGATGTTCTTCACTTTCTTTCGATCTCTCTCTGGCTCCTTAAGCTCCTTGATGACTAAGACAGCTGCAGAAGGAACCACTGTGACCTTAGCTTGACTATTCTGAACTGTGAGCTTCACGGTGACTCGAAGAAATTACGATTTTCCTATCTACATACATCTCTTTTTGCTATATCATCAAGCTAATTACGATTTCGGATCAAGCGTCTCAAATTGGAAACGTTAGAGCGAAGCCTCTGATACTCAAGAACTAGAGAATGGGTTACAGATCGGATCCATGTTCTATTTGATCGGAATCTCAATGGGTTTACACACCGTTTGGAGTTTGCTTCAAACAATTTGTGGTTGTAAAATTGATAATCTACTTTTTGTAGTGAATGTGATTTAGGAATAAAGTAAGAAGAAATAAGAAATAAGATCAATCTATAAGATCAAGCAAGGCAAACGACGTTAACAAAAAGTTTAACTTTGTTTTTTTAGTTTGTTTAATTTTAATTTAATTTATTATTTTTATTTAAATGTGATAATATTTGGCACATTCTTATTGGCTAAACTTAGAGGAGGTGAATACAAGGGTTCACATGTAGGAGTGAACCCAAAAATTATTCTTTTCGAAGCTAGTAACTCATAAGATTATGAGAAATTGATAGAAATGTNACTTGAAAATATTTTTTAGATTTTTTATTTAGTTAAAATTTTGAGAAATTGATAGAAATGCCCTCTTTTCTCTGTCACTTTTCAAAAATGTCCCTCACTAATTTACCTCTTTCTAATTTGTACAAAAAAGACCATTATACCCTGAGACAAA
>OVAQ01002616.1:0-12151 GCA_900406345.1 Erysimum cheiri | reverse complement strand
CGGAGCGGTTCTTCGGTATCCATAAATTCTGCCCAGGGCTAGTCTGAAAGGTATTTTCATATGCATATATAAGCGGAGAAGATATTTACTTAATGTTTAATAATTCGTGTTTGTTATGTTAAATCTTGTAGTTATGAGTTCAAAACACTATAGTATAGTCTGTATACTATATTATATTTTATTTTGTCCCAAATGCATTTCCGGAAATTTGGGATCGGGACGGAACAAGAGAAATCAATGTTGTGTGGGTCAAATCTTTTGGGAAGTTCGTTACTAAACATCATCTTGTAATTGCATTTTATCTTTCTTCCTTTTGTTTGGAATATATATTTTTTTTCTTTGTCTAGGAAGATTCAGTTGTATGGGCCTTATAGAGGCCTGTTAACGCTCATTTTTATTTCCATGGTTAAGAATCAATTTTTTCTCCTGATTAATAGCATTTTTATTTGTACTTAATTCACCTTATACATTTAGCCAATAAATTTCTTTTAAATGTCAAGTGTAAAATTTACAAGACTTAAAACTAAAAAGTATTACAACAGCCGGTATATATCTTTTTACTAATGATAACATAACAAACAAAACTCTCTTTTTTTAGTTTACATTCTATCTTTAGCCATTAACAATAACAACTCGAAGAAGGAGGTAAGAATACAAAGATTGCATAAATTAGTCTCTTTATAGATTCTCCCTCTACTTCTGATATGCTTTTTGGGAGCTCCAATGCTTTGTAGTTCTTATTAATATAGTGAGTAGAAAACGAGATTGTGCCTATTCGTAATCATATCCGTATTATCTCATGATACTTAATTAATTTTAAATAATCAATCATTAAATAGTCAGGGTGGCCGAGTGGTCTAAGGCGCCAGACTCAAGTTCTGGTCCTCGTAAGAGGGCGTGGGTTCAAATCCCACTTCTGACAATTATATTTTTTTCCCCCTCTTTATTCTATACATGATTAATTACAAATTTAGTCAAATTTTTTCAAAAGAGAAAGTTCATTACAAAAGTTTAAAATTTGATTATAAGGCAAAACTATAAAATATAAATTGTTCAAATTTATTTTTGGATCATATTTGCACAATATAAGTTTTTCAAGAACACTCCATCTTTTCTTTATTAATGTATTCTCTAGAGAGAAAAAAATTGTTTTAAAAAGATAAATTTTCTCACTTTTCTATGTATTATTAAGGATAAATTATTGAATTCAAGAAAAATAACTAAACACAATTGATTTAGAGTTCTTGAAAATTATAAATCACACAAAATAATGCATTTCTAATCACTTTAAATATGTTTTTTTAATATATGTGAAAAATTTAGAAAATATATTAATTAAAAATAGAGAGAATAACAAAAAGAGAAGAGATAAGATGACACATTCTCTTCACTGATTATTTTTTCTCTTTGTCATTAACACAATACATGTACTAATCAATTACGTCTAACTAAAGAAAATAGATAGATAAACAGCATATTTTCATTTATTGTTTACAATTTTGAAATTACACTTCCACAAAATCATATGATTGATAATAAACTTTTATAATCACATTGAAAATCTCAAATCACAATCACAATATCGTTCAATGTGACGTTGTCAAAGTTAGTTCCACATTCGAAGAAAGAAGTAATAATACAAAGAACTCAGAAATTGGTCTCTTTATAGATTCTTCCTCTATTTCAGATAGACTTTTTGGGAGCTCCAATGCTATGTAGCTCTTATTAACATGTCAAACAGAAAATGAGATTGTGCGTATTTGTAGTTACTTAATTAATTTTAAGTAATTCATCATCAAATGGTCAGGGTGACCGAGTGATCTAAGGTGCTAAACTCAAGTTCTGGTCCTCGTAAGAAGGCGTGGTTTTACATTTTTTTTTTTGTTGTCAACGGCATTCAAATTATACATACAATTCTGTAGAAAATTGTGAAATCGGACAACCTAAGATCGTGTTCAAGGGAAAACAAAAACAAACAAAAAAATGTGGAGCGTGGGAGACACGCGATAGGCGAGAGAGTGGTCTTTTTTTGTTTCCTAATTTTTCCAAAGAGAAAGTACATTAAAAAAGTTTAAAATTTGATGATCATATTTGCACAATGTGAGTTTTTCAAGAACGAATAATAAATAAAGAAGAGATAAGTTAACACATTCTATAGTTCTTCACCAATTATTTTTCTCTTTGTCATTAACAACATATGTATACTAATCAATTACGTCTAACTAAAGAAAAATAGATAGATAAACAACATATTCTCACTTACTGTATACAATTTTGAAATTACACCTCCACAAAATCATATGATTGGTAATAAACTTTTATAATCACATTGCAAATCTCAAATCACAATTCACAAGATCATTCAATGTGACTTTGTCAAATGAGTTCCACATTAGATAAAACAACCAAAATATAAAATCAAATCCAACTCAAAATGTATTTACGTTTCCAGCAAAACTCAACTTCTCAAAACTCATCCTAGTTAGAAGACAAATTAACAAAAAACAGAGGAAAAAAAACACCTGATAAAGTCACAATTTAAGTAAAGCAATTAGATTTCCTAATTAACTAGCAGTATCAGCTTTTTGCTTCCTAGACAAGCGATATCCACCAAAAACACAAGCATGATCACTCTCATAAGGCTCAAGAGGCAATATCTCTGTTGGTCTCAACTCTTCTATTTGCAGCTTCACCACTTCGTTCTGATAAACTGTTTCTGCTGCTAACTTTGAGTCTATACAACTCGCCTGAAACAAAGAACTTACAGTTAAACAAACCATACACTAAAAAAGAGAATGATTTGATTCGAACCAATGGTTGAAATTTAGTTACAAACCTTTATAGAGATCATAAAGTGACCTCCAGGTTTAAGGAAATATGATGCATTGTGAGCTATTATCTTAGCTTGATCTGGTAGATTAATATCAGAGTATATGATATCAACCATTCCTACAAGCATTCTATATTTAGCAGGATGTCTAGCATCTTCAATGATTGGTATAACATTAGTTCTCTTCTCCGCCATGTTCACCAACTCTTTACCACATATATGAGAATGCTCAACAGCATAAACACATCCCTCCTACCAATCAGATTCAAATATAAGTAACATACAGAGAAAAGAAAACACAACCGAAAAGGTTAGTAGGGTTTAGGGTTTAAGGTTCACTTACAGGACCAACAATATCAGAGACATGAGATACAGTGTATCCGGAAGAAGCACCAAGGTAAAGAACTTTAACACCAGGTTTCTACAATTTCAAGAAACGAAGTATTTGTTAGTTTCAAGAACAGAAAAATAGAAGAGATTGTTACTTGATGTTTAAGGGACTTACGATCAAAATGTTATCAACGCCAATGTTAATAGCAGCAGCTAACTTAGATCTATAAGGGTTCCAAACTCTGTATTCAACTGTAGATTGGTCTTCGTTCTGAACGGAGATTCTCTTCTCATTGTAAACGGTTTCACCAGGAACTAAGTTCTTGGTGACAAGAGCATCTCCTTTACTCTTAGCAATGAACACTCCTGCGTGCCTATGTGGCGTCACTAACACTTTGCTTCCTCCTTTAATTCCTCCGCCGGATTCGTTTTCACGACCTTTTACTCCTTTAGGCCCTCTTCCACCGCCGCCGCCACCACCACCACGTCCTGAGCATAATCAACTAATAAGATTGAAGCAGTGAAGACTCAAAACAGTTTACGTAACAAGCAATTCAGCTATTGTGATAAAACGTTTTGAAGTAAACGCAACCCTATATTTTAGGTTGAACAGAGAAACAAGTAGAAATTAAACGGCGTTTAGGGTATGTACCTCTTTGGGGAGGTCTCATCTTTGCTATGGAGCGAGAGCTAAGAGACACAAAAAACAAGCGAAAGCAACAAAGAGAAGATTGATGGCGATGTTGCAGCTACTGTGATTGGATTTTTATTGAGACTTTCTTAGGGTTTATTGGTTTAATAAGAATGTTTATCTATTCGAATTGGAATTGGAGTTGGAGTTGGAATAGGAAAGGTTCTATTTATTTTCCGATGAATTTGTAAAGTTTCTATTTATCAATATTGTATTACAATTAATAGTTTCTATTTTGCATTTGACTTCTTGTAGAAGGATTAGGATCTTATCGAATTTACTTGCCTAGCAAGTTTGGGTCAAAGTTTGTTGAACCAGTGATCAGCATTTTAAATACATTCTATTTCTGCAGTGTTCAATAATGTTTATTGGTGGTATATGTTCTGCGAGTAACTCATGATCAGGGCTTAGTTTTTTTAACTTAATTCCACATAGATTATGATTTTAAACTTTGATAAGTAGTAGAACAGTTTCTTTAATGAAAATTTTGCAATTTATTGTTGTTCTTATAAGCAGTAGATCTAGTTATAAATTGCCACTATTTGCAGATCAAGTAACGTGAATTGAAATTTTCGAAGCAGTCGTAAGATTCAGATCTTAACGATGGTAGTTCAATGGATTGTAGTTCTTCAAAATATATAAATCAAAGAACTTAAACACATACGAAAATGTTGCATAATATTAGTGTGCTTGTTTATCAAAAGATGAAATATCCAAACACGAGACATAAAAGCATTATCCATCTCTAGCTTACAACAAGAAACCAAAACCAAAAAACCAGCAAAGGCTTTTCATTTTTGGTCAAACTGTCCACAACTCATCTATGTGGCTGCAGCCTTTTGTTTCTTGGGCATGCGGTAACCACCAACAACACATGCATGGTCACGCTCAAACGGCTCAAGAGTAACCTGTTCAGCTGGCCTAAACTGCTCCTGCTGCAGCTTCTTCACCTCGTTCTGGAACACTGCTTCTGCTGGAACTGTAGAGTCGATACAGTTGGCCTGCACAGAGGGAACATGTTTATTTAGTATCGGACATACAAGTTGACGTATAAAAACAAGAGAACATTCTTAAATTTGATTTTGTGATGTGAGGAGATTAAGGATAAGAGTACTGACCTTGATTGAGATAACAAAGTGTCCTCCAGTTTTGAGGAAAAATGAAGCATTCAGGGCCACGATTCTTGCCTTCAAGAGTTAGGCAAATGGATGGGTTTCAATTTAAAAAACATAAACACAGAACCAAAAGAAGAATAACGATAAACATTTCATTGCAGATTTCTTGGAAATATCTCTGCAATACTGCTACAACAAATCAGTCTCTAACTTCAATCATAACATAAAACCTCCAAAACCGAAAGAAAATGCAACGTTGAAAACCAGAAGAATCATAGATTTTGCAGAGAAAGTAAAAACCGGAAAGACTTTTTTCAAATATAAAACATATAAGATGAAGAGACATATAAAACTTTTAGATTAAAAATGTTCAGAGAAGCACACTTGGTGGCCGAACTCAAACCAAAAACAAGTTAAAAAGTTTAAAAGTAGCATCAGAAGCTTGGAGTTTGCAACACCCATAATGTTCTGAAGGGGAATCCAAGTAAACTCATCATCTGCCGATTTCAATGTACTGAATTTTTTTGAAAGCAAAAGATGCAATGAAATCTAAATTTAACTCTAAGAACTTCATGGATGAAACTGTATAAAGGCGACTTCAAACATTCATAGTAAGAGATAAAGAAGAAGCAAACCTGATCTGGTTGAGCAACATCAGAAAATATAACATCAACCATGCCCACGAGCATTCTGTACTTAGCAGGATGTCTAGCATCTTCAATGATAGGAATAACATTAGTCCTCTTCTTAGCCATGTTCACCAAATCTCTACCACTTCTATGAGAAAACTCAACAGCGTAAACACATCCCTCCTGCAAATCATAATGCAATAGAGTAAAGACAAGTCACAAACAAAGGATCTGGCAACTAAATTAGCAGTAAAAGGACTTCACTTACAGGTCCAACAAGATCTGACACATGAGAAACAGTTGTTCCAGAAGCAGCACCAAGGTAAAGAACTTTAGCACCAGGTTTCTACAAAGTATTAAAATAAAACCAATTTAAGAACAGAGTCTTTCAATAACCAAACAAAACAATAAACCTTCATTGTGTTATGAGTATAGATAAGACTTACAATCCAAATGTTATCAACACCACCAAGAATTGCAGCAGCTAACTTAGATCTAAAAGGATTCCAAACTCTGTATTCAACCTTAGTTCCATCTTCATTCTGCAAAAATTCAAGTAACTATACCATAAGAAAAAAAACTCATTTAATTCTAACACATCGAAAACATCAATCCACAAAACTTGATACCTGAACAGAGATTCTCTTTTCATTGTAAACAGCTTCACCAGGAACTAGATTCTTAGTGACAAGAGCATCTTCTTTACCCTTAGCAATAAACACTCCTGCGTGTCTGTGAGGCTCAACAATCACTTTACTTCCTCCTTTCATACCTCCACGTCCTGCTGCTCTTCCACCACCACGACCTCTATCACCACGTCCTCGGCCACGAGGACCACCACGGCCTCTATCACCACGTCCTCCTCCAAAACCTCTTCCACCACCTCCAAAACCTCTTCCACCACCACCATCTCTTCCACCCCTGAATCCTCCACGTCCTCCTGATTTTAAACAATACCAATACACAGAAATCAAAACAGAGTGAAATTAAAAATCTCTACTTTTTATCTTTAAACTTGATTGAAACACTCAAGACACAAAAGGTTCATTAATACGAAACCTAAAAACCAATTTAAACTACAGATATTCAGATTTGAGACGCAATCATAATTTTGAAGCAGACATAAGAAGAAAGATGTAGACTTTAATTAGGGTTCTAACCTGTAAGTGGTGGTCTCATGTTTGCTAGACTAAAAAACGAAGGAGATGAAACGAAAGACGAGAAAAGAGAGAAACGAAGACAAAGGAAAGAGATGTGCGGTGGTGGCGATTGCTGTAGCCTCTGTGAGTGGCTTTTATACAAAAGCTTTTAGGGCTTTTAGGGTTTATGCTTGATTAAATTTCTTAATTGGTCCTTCTATTTTTCATATCATCAATATTTTGTATTTCTATAACTACATTGATCAAGATGGTCCAAATTTAGGGGTTGGGTTTGGATCCGTATTGGGTCTATGGATTTTGTTTAGATTCTATACTGGGCCGGTCTTTTCGGCCCAAAGTGGTTTATTTTTTTGTGAGACAGAGTTAATAATTCTCACAGTAACTAGAAATAACAAATGTATCTAGGGTTTGTAATCTTTTATCACAAACTCTTAGCTAGCTATGTCATTACTAGAGGCCGAACGTTGTGAAGAGGTAGTTGCTTCAATAGACAGGATCAGTTCGTTACCCAACGATTTGGTCATTGAGATTTTGTCGCTTGTTTCGACCAAAGATGCAGTGGCCACCATGTTTTTGTCAAAACGATGGCGTTTTATCTGGACCTTGGTGCCTAAACTCGTGTACAAAAACAATGGTGATGAATGGGAAAGCGCTTGGAAGTTTCTTGACAAGTTCATGGAACTTCACAAGGCTCCTGTATTAGAACATTTGTGTATCCAACTCGGTGAAAAAGGTTCTATTGATGTAGATGTTGGGAAATTGGTAGCAAATGCAGTTGATCGCTTTGTGCGCAAGCTAGAGTTGGAGCTCCTCTGGACCGCAGAGCCTACTAGATTACCTGAGAGCCTTTACACATGCAACACGCTTGTGGAGTTGAGTCTTTCCAACAAGATTCTTGTGGATGTTCCTTCTTAGGCTTGCGAGTTGCCTCCCATCTCTCAAAATATTGCGCCTTATTTATGTGGTTTTCAAAGACGAAGATTCTCTCAAGAGGCTTGTATCAAGTTGCTCAGTTCTTGCTCAATCGATAGTGTGGCTCACCATCACTGATGATTGGGTATTCAAGAGGATGAATAAGTCTCGCCTTGATAAGCCACATATCGACGTTGTGTGTAATATTAAAGACAAGTTTCTCCGAGCTATTTCCTTGTCCACGTCTCTTGTTTTACCTTTGAAAGATCCAATGGTATCGATCTCTAGCTTTCTCTCTCTCTTTCTCTTTGTTGTTAGGTTTGATCACATTGCTTTATTTTTTTCTCTTTGTTGTTAGGTTTGATCACATTGGTTTATTTTGTTTGTTTTTTTCAGTCATTCCTGGCAGTGATGAATTTTAGTGGCGTTAGCCGCATTACCTTCTCTCGACTTCGACGGTTTATGTTATGTCCACGTGGCGATTTCTGGTTGAATCTACTTCCACAAATTCTCAAATACTCTCTCCTATACTAAGTTTTAGTTTTCTATGTAAGTAACGCAATATCTTTCTTTTTTTTGTATAAACTCATTCTTTGATTCCATCTCATAAAATTTTGATGTACTTGCATCCAGGTTAATGGATATCGACCCGGACTTCTCCCATTGTCATGGTACGAACCAAGTTTTGTTCCCGAATGCTTGTCGAATCGTCTAGAGGAGTTTAAGTGGATTGGATATACAGGAAACGAAGAAGAGAAGCTGCTCATGGAATACATACTTGAAAAATCAAAGTGTTTAAAGAAAGTGACAATCATCTTGGCATCAAATTTCACTTTTGAAGAGAAAGAGATTATAAAAACAGAGTTAAAATCCATTCGTAGAGTTTCAACGACGTCTAAGCTTTTTCTTTTTTAATGAAATGTATTATATCCTCTTACCATTTGGTAGAGAATCACTTGTATATCAATGACCATATATACAATTTGATCTAGATATTGTTTTTAGTTAGTTATTTGCAAGTCTACAACTGCTCTGTTTTCACAAAACCCATATAGAATAGAAAGGTGTCATTTTGTTGAAGGTTGATCCTTTGATTGTTCCTGAAAAATAAAAGAAGACAAAACATGAGAAGATGGTGATGAATATTGATGAGAAGCAGAAGTCGTAGAAGCCGAAGAAGAAGAAGAGAAGGTAATTGAAGAAAATTAAACTTAGTTTCGATCAAATCAGGTCAAAATAGTTAAGTGCACATGTGTGTGTGTTGTAGTCTAAGATAGTAGTTGAGAACCTAAGAAGATTTGTTAGGAGATGTTAATTAAGGGTCGCTAGAGTCTAGATGTGAGTGGTTTTGCTTGGGTTAGTAAACCTAGTGTTTAGAAGTATGGTGAAGGTGTAAGTGTGTAATAGTTGTAGTTGGAAGAAAACTACCATAAGAATGTAATATGCATGTGTGTATCGGCTAAGAAGAAGAGATGAGAATGAAAATATTTTAAGAAAACGTTTTCTATGGATGAGAGAAAAGATGTTATATTTGAGAAACCGTAGCTAGAAACAGATTCTACTTTTTGGAGCATACGATGTTTCTCTGTAGATTTTGAAGAGAGAATGTCGCCAGCAAGTGTTAAAGAAAACAAAGAGTATTATTGAGAGCAATGAAAACAAAACACAAAGAGATAGATGTTTACCTTTGAAGTTATTGAACACAGAGATTAGTTGTCGGCTTGAGATATGAGATTAATTGCTTTTGTATAGTCTGGTTCAATCGTTCTAGCCGTATATGACTTTAGAAGACCGACTGCATGCAACATGCTTTCAACCATTACAATGTGATTCAAGATTAAGTTGATATCTCAGCACTTTTTCGACTTTTCTAATTAGATATGTGGCTAGAGATCGTAAACGAGCCTAACCAAGTCACTCTAGGAATAAGACTTTTTTAAAGGGATTTTTTTTTTTGTTTTTTCTTTCATCTCACTTAGTTTGGTTAGGAATAGGCTTCGCTTTCTCAATTTGTATTGGGTTTGAATATACATACGCTTTGAAAAATTAATTTAGGGAAACTTTAACGCTAATTAATTAAGTAATACTGTAATAATTAGGCAAGTGCAGAAAAAAAAAAAAAAAAAAAAGTAATTAGGCAAAGTGTGTGTGTTGGTTTTTTCAAGGTAATTATAACACAAACGGGTTTTAGGGTTTACTTTTTGTGAATTGATGTGAGACCTGTTCATCTTCGTCTACATAAGTTCTCTCAACTATTCACATATTTTGGTAATCTTAATCACGAACTCTTAACATGTCATCACGAGAAGCCAAACTTTGTGAAAGAATTGATGAAGGGGTTGACGTTGCTTCTAGAGACAGGATCAGTTCGTTGCCAAACGATTTGCTCATCCAGATTTTGTCTCTTGTCTCGACCAGAGATGCGGTGAGCACTATGTTTTTGTCAAAACGATGGCGTTTTGTCTGGACTTTGGTGCCTAAACTCGAGTCCAAAGACACTGGTGATCATGAATGCGAAAGCGTTTGGAATTTTGACAAGTTTTTGGAACTTCACAAGGCTCCTGTATTAGAAACTTTGTCAATCCAACTAACTAATAAACGTCCTATTGATGTAGCTATAGAGAAAGTGGTTGCAAACGCGGTTGGTCGCTTTGTGCGCAAGCTAGAGTTGGAGCTTCTCTGGACAGCAGAGCCTACCTGCTTGCCTAAAAGCCTTTACACATGCAAAACGCTTGTGGAATTGAATCTTTTCAACAAGATTCTTGTGGATGTTCCTTCTTCGGCTTGCCTCCCGTCTCTCAAAATATTGCGACTTTGTTTTGTGGTGTTCAAAGACGAAGATTCTCTCTACAGGCTTGTATCAAGTTGCTCTGTTCTTGCTCGGTCGAGAGTAAACCTCGTCATCAGTGATTCCTGTAGAAACCCTCTCCTCTGCATGAATAAGATTCGCTCTACTGATAAGCCACGTATCGACGTTTTATGTCATACTGATGACAAGTTTCTCAGAGTTACTTCCTTGGCCGCGTCTCTTTTTTTAGCTTTGATAGATCAAATGGTATGGATTCAATCTCTAGCTTTATCACTGTCGTCTCTCCCTCTATTTGTTGTTAGTTTGATCACGTTGCTTTATATTGTTTATTTCTTTACTCATTGCAGGCTCTAGATTTTAGTAGCATTACCTTCTCTAGACTTGAACGTTTCATGTTGTACGCACTTGGCCATCTCTGGTTGGATTTACTTCCACTGATTCTCAACAACTCTCCTAAACTGGGATCTCTACATATCGGTGGTGTAAGTAACAACTCAATAGTCCTTGTAATATAAACTGATTCTTTAATCCCAACTCTTAAATTTTTATGTACTTGCATTCAGGTTAATGGATATTCACCTGAAAATCTCTCATCGTCATGGAACCAACCAAGATTAGTTCCTAGATGCTTGTCGTCTCATCTAGTGCTCTTTGAGTGGAGAGGATATAGAGGAAACGAAAAAGAGAAACAAGTTATGAGATACATACTTGCAAACTCAAAGTGTTTAAACATAGTGAAAATCACCTTGACAATAACCTTTAGTCATGAAGAGAAAGAGGTGACAAAAAAGGAGATAGAATCTATGCCTAGAGTTTCAACATCTGAGCTTCTATTTATATGAAGAATGTATTCTCTTACCATTTGGTACAAAATCACATCTATATGGGAACATATATATTCTAACTTCTTATTGATTGGACACATTGTTTATGTCTTTATGAGATGCATAACATTTTACTTTGGAGTACCATCTGAAAACCGAAGAAAAAACAAATTTACAAGGAAACTGAATACTACATACCAACTTTAACATGAGAATTTGAAGTTTTGAAGCGTCTTATGTAGATTACACCACTCGGTAGAACATGTACACAGCTCTAGATGTTCAAGAAACAACAAAATCTATGTATGATATGGAATCTGCATTTGAAGCAAACACACCAAGAGTATATTATTAGTTGAAAGGACAGTACACAAAGATCTTTGACATTTTTGGATTTAATTTTTCCAAATTAAAACAAAACAATATCTTTAAAGTTATAGAAGACAAAGCTGAATTTTGTTTATAAAATGATAGATTTCATAGTTTTAATTTTTAGTGTTACCAAACAAATCGAACAATATTTATCAAATTTATATATTTTATTTGCTAAATTTTTCTGTATCCAACCCGCTCTAGCTCTGGTATGCGACTGTCATTCAATATTTTAAAAGGAATAAACTCCATTTAATTTTCGTTATTAGCCACGTAGAACCTATGTAAGTCACTTAGACCATTAGACAATGTTNATGTTTATCGGGCCAACTAATGGCTTGATCTTATATTAAAAAAATAATAAAATGTTGGACAAGTGGGTTAAGAACATGAGAAGTGGTCTTAGGCTAGAACTGATCTAAGCCTGTTCTTGTAGCCACGTGGCATCCGCGGATTGGTTCGAATTTTGTTTACGGAAA
>OVAQ01002615.1:0-12152 GCA_900406345.1 Erysimum cheiri | reverse complement strand
TAATAGAGGTTTTGATCCAAATGTAAAATTTTCGTATGGTTCTATACATTTTGATAAGGTACAAATTCTTTTATCAACGTTCAGAAGGTTGATGCGTAAAGATTGATTTCACCGGATGGAAATATAAATTTTTTTGAAACATAATTGATTATAAAAAATTATATATTTAAACATATATGAAAATAATTAATAAATAAATTGGAAAATTAAATTAAGTAATTAAAAATATCTAATTTTGTTTTTAATGCGGATTATAAAATTTTAGTTATAAACCCACATATACGCGGATCCAATTTTTTCTTTTTTATAAGAGTTATAAAAGTTTTAATTTTAAATCCGCGTATACGCGGGGCCTAATCTAGTATAATATAATTGAAGGGGTTACTAATTAGAATTTAAATAATATAATTTTAAATTTAACAGTTAATTATTGAGACCAGAAATATGAATATGTAAATAACTTTCTCTCTAAATAAAAGAACTCTTTGTTTATGTGCAAAAATAATTTGAATACTCTTACCAAAAAAAAAATAATAATTTGAATACCATTTGCGTACAGTAAAATTTAAATTTAACTATTTGTTAAATTCGGTTTTAGTTTAATAACTAAAAATCTGTCCATGGGGAGTGGCATATAAAATAAGGCAAATGATATTTATTACTTACAACATCCTACAAGCAGACTTATAGTTATAGTAGCTTACTTCTACTAACTACATAGTACATACACACAGTAAGGAAGGTGTATTCAATCAAGCATTTGATGTGATTTGTGTTAAAATCACAAATCCTCGGTTATTTAATTATGAATTCAAACGTTGTTGCAGACTTGCAGTTGCTTGTCTGTTGCAATTACATTGCTCTACTTTAAAAAAGAAATTTTCAAACTAAATCTATACGAAATATTCACAAGAGAAACCAGGCTTGATGGCCAAGAGATATTACTTGGAGAGGAATTATCTACGGTTTGGTTTAGTTAAATATCTCCATTGGTACCAACAAGAGAAGCTTATTTTCTTCTTTCTTAATGTTTGTATCTGTGAAATTTACTTATTTAGGAGAATAGTGTTCCTTGCAACTCTGGATTTCTCTTCATGATTCTAAAGCCCTGATGTGAAATTGAATCTTTCTTTTATTAATGGTAGGTAGGACATACTTGACGTAGGTAGTGAGTTCTGGTAGCAAGAATGTGATTCTTGTGAAGAAGAGGCAGCTTACGTTGAAGATGTTGGAAGAGCTCTGCGAACTCTAATTCAAGAACAGACTGTATTCTGAACAGTGATGAAAAAGTTACAACATTACCTCAGACTCGAAAAACTAGAGAGTCCAGAGATGGTTGATGTGGATGACAGAGGCAGTGTGATGGGTTTGACAATACACACAATTGGGCTTAATGGGCCAAACGAAAATTGGCATTAAGAAAGGAGAACAAAGAGAGTTGGCCCATCATGACATGGTAGCGGTTAATCCGCGAACTCGGTGATCAAAGTTTGTTGTGTTTGTTTATTCCGCAAGCAACCGTTCTTCTTACAAGTTTCTTAACAGGCAGTAACAACAATTTGGCCACGAGATGATTTTTCATGGAGCCTCTGTTGGATTATGGTATAAAACAGAGAAGACAGATCCAATAGGAATGAGAGTAATAGAAATTATTGTTATATCATGTTAAAACGTATTTTACATGAACCAGAGACAACAACATTTCTTCTTTAGAAATTTATTGAGATGAGATGATCTTGATCATGGCTTGGGCATTGAGCCCTGTCACGTTTGTTTCACAAAACTTCTGCCAAGCTTCTTGTTTGTTTCCTTCTTCATCTCCATTCCATGTAAGCTTTTTGTAAACAGACTTGAACATTCTTCTTGCTGCTTCCCTTGCCTCCGGCAACTTGTCACTCAACAAATCCGCAGCCATTTGCGCGATCAGAACCATCCCGAATTCTTCCATCTCACTAAGCTCCTGATAAAAATATATATAGAGAAAAATACCAATCTTAATTCGAGAAAATAATAACTTTGCTCTGACCATTTTGATGAATTGGGGGTACCATTTTAGAAACGCAGTTGGAAGTAGACACAGCTGCTTTGGCCCTGACACGAGGGTTTCTGTGGTGGACATAAGTTTGGAGCATTCGCAAAAGAGGCAAGCGAGCCACCGAGCTAACCATCGTGTTCAGCGCTTTGTCTGCTTCTTTACACACAAACTTCTTGTCTCCTGAAGCTTTCATAAGCAACTGGAACAGCTGTTTTTTCCATCGAATGACAAATGTTAAACCTGTTTGCTAACAAACAATCCATAGCCAGTCAAAAGCTAAAATGACATAAGAAATCCATTTTACCAGATTGTCCATAGATTTCAAATGAGGCTCTTCCAGCAACGTTTCTCCATAGGCATTGAAGATATCACAACAAGTCATAATCAAAGTCTTGCACAATGCAGTTTTGGGGTTTCTCATAGCCATCACCATCACTACTATAAGCTTTTCTCTACACATTTAAATTGACAAAAAGGAAATTATCACCAACTGTATAAGCTTCATAATCTGGTAGAAAAGAATAATCAAAGATGAAAAAGATACTCACAGAACGGGTAGCAACAGAGAAGAGTGATAAACTGCAAATCTCCTTGTGTTGTTTAGTGACTCGCATACTTTAATCCAATCCTTTGATGCTAATTCTTTTAGTAAACTCTTCACAACATTAATTGATATCAGAATAAAAAACCAGATTAAACAATATACTCATTAAAACACATTATATATATGTATAATATTGTGAGTATCTAACCTGAACAAACGTTTCCGGATCTTGAAAGGCTTTGAGATTTTCAGGAGCCACATAGTCACGGGTTGATTCAGGTTGAGCCACGGGGTTTTTTTCATCATTCAAACCAATCACAACAAGAGAAGGAAGATGACCAGGACCCTTTCTCTTCCTCTTTTTCTCTATCTTTCTCTTCTCTGATATTGGTTTCTCGAGAGTACTTGGTATTAATGGACATGTAAAGTTAGTAACAAGGAAAGATGGAGATGTTATATCATTATCTATACCCAAAATCATTTTTGTCAATGACACCTTCATGTACCCATTTTCCCCTTTTGCTGTCCCGTGACTTGACTTAACAATAGCCACCAATTTTCTTTTCACTCTTTTCACGGCTACAATTAGCACAGTGTGTAGTCCGCTATACGTAGACTCCTTTGTTTTAGGCCCTTCATAAATATCCTGTCAAGTAAATATTTACGTTATGCTGTATAAAAAACTAAAAACAAAATAAGAGGAAAAGAATTTTAAAAGGTTAAAACTCACTGAGCCAATGTTAGTGAACTCAGGATGAAAATAATGAAGATCTGCCCCAACTGGTTGATGCAATAGCATCTTATATAGATCTTCTAACTTGTCAGATACAGGAATATCAACTTCTTCAGGGATCTTGTACAGAACTGAAGGATTCTCTTCTGGAGCATCGTTAACACAATCAAAATCTTCCTGAGCGTCTTTAGGGTCCTCTTCTGGGACACCATTTTCTTTTATGAACTTCAAAGTCCGAGCAATCGTGTTCCCATGACAGTAGTGTTTCTTCTTTCTATCACCCTCCTGTGATTCTATGGCTCTCAACATCTGGTTCGCATAAAAAGTGAGATATCTCGCACTAAAGATGCGAAATTCGCTGTCTTCCTCAGTGAGCAAGCGCCAAGCGCTAAACAAATCTGTCCCTGTATAAGTCCAGCAATTATCTGTAAACCAGAAAACAAAAACAAGTTATGGAACACATTTTATATTAAGCTAACTAATTCGAAAGATAAAATCAGAAAGAGTATCCTACTGTGAGATCTTTGATCTCGAACGGGGCCTGCTTTGTTTTGAAAATTCTTTGCAAACAGCTCCTGGCTTGGTTTTTTCTCAGCAACCTCCCAAAGCATGAACTTTCTGTTATATGTAGGACTCTGGTGACCCGAAATCTTGCTACACGGTTCTGTGTCATTGATCTCCGTTTTCGCATATTTACGTATACCCTGTTCTTGAAGAAAGTTTTTATTCCATTGCTGAATTTCCCCAATCTCACTAGGGCTAGTACTCCGAGTCATAGGAAGATTCTGTGATGTCAAGAAATTGGAACAGCTTAATAGCTTGCAGATGTTAGGAAAAAGCTTTTGGAAAGAAGTAATATGTCTAGCAAGTTGCATTATTTCAATACCATTACCTTTAGCGTTAACAGGAGATGTTTGCTATTAACATTACCAAACTCCATTCTCAGAGGATTCTTTGTCCATACATACTGAGCTTCTTTATAGCCTCTGAAGGAAGGTGGCTCGTAATCTGGTGGCTGCAAAAAGGTTCAAACTACAGCTGTCAGTCTTTCTTCTGGGCATTCAAGGTCAGTAGAGTAGAGGAAAGTGAGATAAGATGAATATTGTAGACATTATTCCAAAAGAAAGCAAAAACTTGTAAACGAACACAACAAATTCAAAGCTAACCTGTATGTGTTATAATCAATCAGAATAAAATGACTCAGAATCACAAAATTTGAATGATTATTAGGACAATATGTTAATGTAGAAGTCAGAGTTATTATACGAAAAGAAGCTTCTATCCAAGCTGCATTGAGATCATAATACAGTAATATCACCAGGTTGCATAGAACTTTAGGCAGGCTATAATTATACCGTCACATCATTGTAGTAGAGAAGCTTCATCCCTATGGTGCGCTGAAACAGAAGCAAAATAGTTGTAATCTCTGTAGTCAGCAATTCGAAAACTGATATAATGGAAAATACCCGTGAAGATTAGTTATAATGTTCATTACCTCATCTGGTATTTCGTCAAGAGTCCTCATCAGCTGAACTAGAGTGCGAATCATTTTGCAAGCTGACCTCCTGAAACATGAAAAAAAGATTATAAATTAAGCTATGTTACAGTCTTACAGAAGATAAAACCAGAGAGAAATTAAAGAAATATTTCAACAATTCACCTCATTTGATTTGGGGTAATGTCAGCAGTGGAGTTGAATGTTCCTCCATGTTTCTTATTAATTCCAGTACGATTGACATTCATCATGACATTTTGGCAGTCAGAATCTGAATAGCTGAAAGAAACTGCAGTAACACAGGCTTTTCATCAATCAATAATGGATATATCACACGTATATAGATCATTTAAGTCCAGGTTAAAACGATTTTCAGCCAAAAACCACAATCATCTCGCCAGGACTAACATGCGTATTCCTCAATCATCGGACCATCTACTGTTTCACATATGCAGAACATGAGCGTCTTCAAATATTTCCTCTGCAGCGCATCATAGACTCCTAGATTCCATGATAAGAAACATAATCACCAAAGATAAACGAGGTTACAATCAATTTTGGTAAAACTAAAACCATTTTTATTAAGAAAACCTTTCTCTATCCAATCAATTAATCGGCGTGATTCAGCATCCATAGGCATTAGCTCCTTAATCTTCATATCTACAAAAGCATCCGCCAAATATTAGAATCATAATATCCGGAAACTTCCAGATTTGCGTCGTCTCACCTAAAGGAGGAACCGGTTTGTCGTTGAAATACTTTTCGGGAAAGAGGCCTCTGATGTAACTGATGTTGAAGATAGCAATACGGAGCAAATTCATCGTCTATTAAAACAAAACGATGACCAAAAACAAAATCGTCAGCTGATTAATAAGCAACAACGAAGAAACAGTTCACGATCTCTCTCAGAAACTACATGTATCGCAGTCACGCAAAGCAGAGTAAGTGAAGGAGATGTTAAAATCGAGATCAAATTCTCTGCGAAAATCACCAGGAAGGAACGAGAAATATTCGTGTATCCTTGAGAAACAATTAAGCCTCGATGATGGCGTAGCGTAACTTACGAGAAGGAACGAGTCCTGCTCAGTGATCTCTGCTTCCTTCAGCTTCTGATGCATTACCTGAAGTCGAAACAAAAACGCGAAACGAAATCAGTAACCGAACGAAAACTCCCACAGAACTAATAGAGAAGAAGAACGCCCGGAGAGGAGGAATTGATGATCGGCGTTTTCTGCTCACCATTTTTGCAGAGGTGTGAAAACGATGAACGTGATTCGTAGTCGCAGAAGTAATCTCAGAGAAAGAGAAAAAACCAGAGAGAAACGAAAAATTCAAAAAAATTAAAATAGAGAGAATTGGTAATGTATAGTGTCAGTCTCTCTCCTCAGGAGCTCGCTCTCGTTTTGAAGTTTATAGGAATGGAGAAGAAGACAAATATTTAAGGGGTAATGTTTTGTAATTTCGTAACGATAGCAGGGGCAATATCGACCAATTGTCTCTAACGTCACGAAGATATATTTGATGATTATAGTAGGGGCAATATTGACATATTACGTCTAACGTCCGTACAAGCGCTACCAAAAGTTCGTTTCTCAGAGTGGACCCTACCTTACATTCACAAGTCGTTTTTTCTTTTTTGCAAAAACTCAATATGCTTGAATTTATTAAAATGTATACTAAAATCCATACATTAAGCAACTCCCCCAAACAAACCACTTAAGTTTTTATTAATGGAAAAATAGATTTTATAGGACATTCGACTCAACATGTGGCAAATATAGTAGAAACCGCAATGTAGTTACGGCCCTATGTGATATATATTCCATGGACACCTGCGGCATCAAAATTTAATCCAAGAAAGTTACATGAGACATGCATAAAAAAATTATTAAAGAAGCTGTATGCAGGGGATGAACTAGATCACATACTCGCCTCATTCAATTCAAAAAGCCTAGCGCCATCATCTTTGTGACAATTGTGAGCCTCCCAAACCTCATTACGTCCAATTCAAGAAGCCTAGTCCTTTAATCGCTTTATGTTCCAGTTCTTTCTCGTTCTGGCTTTGGCAGAGGAGAGCATGAACAGCAGATTTGGTATCTTTCCGGATCCAGGAGAATCAGGAGATCCTCTTGTTTAGTTGGTTATAGCCAGGTTTTCCTTGAAAAGGCGCCAAAAGGTCTTCAGTGAAGAGTACAGGTTTGCTCTTACTCGAACAAGACAAGTTTTGTCTTCTTAAACTTGGAAAGTAACAAAAATAACCAAGCCACAAGAAAATTATAATGTGTCGGAAGACTTAATTACCAAGGACTTGTAGGACAAAGAACTTGTTATTGTTATCCCTGTCATTTGTCTGGTTCAACATAGCATCATAAACATCATCACCCTACAACAAAAATCCCAGTTTCTAATCACATATCACGTGCACAATGAGATACAAAACTCATGATTAGGTTCTATAATACTTACCCTCTGTAGAACATGGTACTGGCTCTTTATCCAACACCGCTGCACCTTTCTTTGTGGAGGTTACGATTTTCTCTTCTTTCTTTTCTTCTTCAAAGCCATTGTTGTCATCTTTAGCTCCATCTGTATATGATACACAAACATAATAAGAACCTTGGTATATAAACAATAGCCTCCCAATAAACGAATTCACTTCAACATAAAAAGAAGCAACTTTTGCCAAATTTCTCAAAAGCTCAGAGAAGGAACAAACCATTAGTGGATTTGACTTCATTGCAGAGTCTCTCAAGAAATTCCTTTTTGGTTCCCGTTGTCACTAAGCCTCTCTTACTAGCTTCCTCTCGCAACTATAACCGTCAATTGGACTTTCCAGTGTCCATTGGGCATGTCCATGCAGACAAACTGTTTTGCGGACAGTTACAGGACCGACGTTAATGGACATGGACAGTTATTGGACAGACGGCAATGGACATGGACAAATATGGACATGTCTATTGGACAATTTTTTTTTTTCTCTTATTTACCTAAACTCATTTGTCTATATATTAAATTATATTATATATTTTAATGTGGCAATGAAAACGCAAAATAATAGTATAATTTAATTTAAAAATAAAATTTCCCGCCAAAAAATTGAACCCGCAAATTTTTCACTAAAAATATTGAATCCGCAAATTTCCCGCCAAACAAATTGGACCCGCAAATTTCCCGCCAAAAAACGCAAATCTGTAAATTTCCTGTCAAAAATGTAAATCAGCAAATTTCCCGCAAAAAAATGTGAATCCGTAAAGTTCTCGCCAAAAAAGTAAATCCGCAAATTTCCCGCCAAAAATATAAACCCGCAAATTTCCCGCAAAAAAATGTGAACCCGTAAAGTTCCCGCCAAGAACGTAAATCTACAAATTTTCCGTATAAAAAAACATGAACCCTTAAATTTTTTTGCCAAAAAAACTAAATATAATTTTAATTTCCTCCACATTACAAATCATATATTTTAATGATATTGGACATTCCATGTCCGTCTGCAACAATTTGGACTGGACATGTCCGCGGACACATGTCCAATATGACAGCTCTACTCGTAACTCCTTCACAAGAAAATTTAAAAGTTGTCGTTGATTTTTACTGATATTGCCCATATAACTTTTGAAGCTCGAACAGACCCCAAACTTTAGGATTTTGATTCAGGGCTTTTTGGATATTCCTTTCCTTTTAGAAAATTCAAAATCCAACATCACTCTTATGATCATGGTATTGTTGTGTGTTGGATTCGTATAAATTAAAATAGCACATTAGTCTTCAATTAAAAGGTTTTGAATTCCGTTGTTGTACATAATATTTTTTTTAATTGTGTTGGTTAGTATAATGGAAATTAGAGTGTTAGTTGAATACTAAACATATGTGATTAGACGAAATTTTGGAATTGATGTGTTTATGTTTGGTGTGTAGTATAATGGAACATAAATTATTAAATAAGATAAACCCTGTATTGAGCTTCTCTTGGGGTTGCCTTTCTTGAACTTTAATCTTGTTTAGTCAAGTTTATTGATCTTGTTTTGGCTATTTCTAAGGATTGTAAGAGGAGTTTTCCCACTGCATTCTGTTTGGGAGGATCTATTGGTGCTCTTAATAGATTACTACGTCTGCATTGATGGGAAAACATTGGCAAGAGATAGACAATTGACTGTACATTCATTCTGTTTTCTAGTGAGGTATGCACAATATGTCAATATCTCCTATACGTTAATTATCCCTTAGAATGATTGTGCTTGTTATGATGTGTGGTATGTCCAACTCGACATAATAGGCATAGAACCTGGAAGAGTTTGACTTGAATTTTCAGTAGCGCAAAATGTTGTGTGGTCATTGAATTACCTAAAACACCATCACTGTTGTTTGAGGTATTTTTCGTGTACTGCTCTTTTTTTTTAATTTACTCTTTAACTTTTTGTTGTTTCCTAAACCTATTCTAGCAGTAAGGCTGCTTTACATACAGAATCAATTGAATAGCTATAGTTTTGCTTGTTGAATAGCCATAGTTTTCGTGGGAATCTAAAATTCAAAACTATGTTAATATGTCAAGTTTATACAGTAGTTTGTTTCATAATCTGCATATTGTTCTGTGAATACAATATGGCTGAAAATCAGAACTCTAAAATTCTTCTAAATTGAATTGCAAAGTGGTTCACAAACATTAACAAAAAATAATGAAATTACCATTGTTGCATAACAATGGTGAGTCAAAAACTCATACATAATTGTAGGTGTGGGCAAAATAACCGGTAACCAAATAACCGACTGAACTGAACCGAAAAAATCTGAACCGAACCGAACCGAAATTCTTTAAATAACCGAATGGTTAGTAAAATCATATATCCAATTTAACCGAAACTGAACTGAACCAAACCGATATGTAAGTGGTTAACCGAAATATCCGAAAACCTATAAGAATCAAAGACAAGCAATCAGTCGGTTTATCCTAAACTCGATGAACTATGCAAGAAAACGACTCAAGACAGTGACCACTGTCACGCACTCACCTTAAAAGTTTGGATTCAGTACGGTGATACGGTCTCTGACACCTCTTGTCGCAACAGACTCGCTAACTGCTTGATCAGTCAACGACGATGAACACTAATCTGCCACAAAGGCCACGGATTAATGATCACACTTCAGTAATTCCCAGTAAATGTCGAGAAAAACACTAAGTTAGTCAACACTTACCCAGATTAATTCAACAGAAGTCAACGATGATCCTTCGCAAGATCACCACAGACCACAGATCGGCTCTCGGATCACGACTGCCGGTAGAATTAGCATCGAAGAATGTAATCATCATTTTTCGTTGACAAAAAAAGAAAGAATATAATTAACATTTAAACTTAACTCATTATTACTTACATAAAAGAAAATAAGAAAAGGTATTTGTTGACCCAAAAGAACAAAAAAAAACAAAGCACCAAAGTTGTTAAAGGCACTAAATTTAAATACCAAATATTCATCAAAAGAGTTTAGTTTACACGTATCAGAATGACTATTAAGAGAGACATACAGAACAACATTATACAAACCCATAACACTTGGTACAACATAATCCCCTGCATAAGCAACGTAATTAGCCTCTTAAACAAAAAAACGTAAGAAGCTAATTAATCTTCTTCTTTTTTCTCATTTCACACAAATTTTTTTCCCATTATTAATACACACAAAAACGAGTTACAAATTACTTTAGCCATGTCGAGAAAAGGTTGCTTTCTCCTTCTGTTCATCTCACTGTACACTTAAGAATTTGTGGCTCTATGGACTGTGCAAGTTCCTTAGCTGCTCAACCATATCAAGAGTATTACTTAGCGGTTCATAATCGGAGCGATGAAGAGCGTTAATTTGTCCCGAGGTTTTCGGTTTATCATCATCGTAATGTTTCTTTCCGCGAGGGCAATGACGCACACGGATTCTATGGTTTCTTGTCTCAGTTGAGAACCTTCCGTGTACCACGAGGACCAATATGACTTCTTCGTCTCTTGTGTCTTCGCACCAAGAGTTATGAGCTACACCGTCTACAAATTCTTCTACTGTTGGGAAGTCCTCGAGATGGAGTGAAACCTCGGCTATTTGGTTTGGTTTGATTGTGCCTGTTCCTGGAGATACCTGTTTACAGATATAAGCGTTTAGTGAAATCGTTTCCAACAAAATTCTGAAGACTTGCGACATGATATACGCAAAGGCAACACGCAGATTTAAGATTTAAGAATTCAGTCTTACTAGGTTTAGAACTCGAAAAACCGAAATCAAAACCCCAAAATGAATTAAAACGTACCACCGGTTAAATTAATTGGAACTATAAGTGTGTATTTTAATGAAAAGCGAAACTGCAAGCATGAAAGAACTACTAACCTCCAGCCACTGGGGAAACCCGAAAGAGCCTCTTGCTCGGTGATCGTGTGCCTGACCGTCTTCATCGATGTTAGATTGACCTTCACAAATTATTTTGAAGAAAGCAGTGTTCTTCTCGCTCTTATTTGTAATACGCAGAATAGTTGAATCCTGATTTTGGAGAATTATATTATTAGTGCTGACGATTGTTTCTGGAACCTTGCTTAACTCTCCAAGCATGACTTTGATTTTCTTATTCGAGTTTATGATGTTCCCAAATTCTTGTCTCCTAATTGATTCATCAACCCGAGCAATCTTGACACTAAATATACACCGAACGGGCTTGTGGTCACTGTCTGTCACATCCATACAGGCATCATACCTTCCAAAAGAAAAAAGAGAATTGTAAGTCTTAATCCTTTCTCATAATCATTTACATTATAAAGTGTCACAAAAAAGTATGATTTACTCAAATCTTGTATCTCACGGACTCTATACCAAAGTCTCTGAGATTATAAAGTAACATTAATGTCTGCACAAAGAAGCATTGATACTGAAGAAAGAACATCTAACAAATGCTATGTTTCTTGGCCCTAGAGACTCACGTAGGATAAATGTCATATACAGCCTGTAAAACACTTTTGAAACTCAGAAAATGCGGACACAGTTTCCTTTTCTCTAAAACAAATTCATTTTACAAAGAAAAGCGTAAGTCACAACATCTTTCTATTAGGAGTCATCATAAGCAGATTAAGCTTCAGAGAACATGTGAATGGTGGGTGACTATTGCAATCGAAGTACCAGAACCGAAGGAATTTATAAGAAAACATGAGGCTGATGATTTGTTATAGCCAACTAGTTTAAGAAGCTACAACCCATGAACAAGTTGAGGAATGACTCAATTTTCAAAATCTATTACTGTCCTGATCTAATAAAACCTATGGATTAGTAAGGTAAGCCTGTCTCACAGCATGCTTTCTATAGTTAATTAACAGGAACGTTTCCAAGA
>OVAQ01002614.1:0-12154 GCA_900406345.1 Erysimum cheiri | reverse complement strand
TCTATTAAACTCTTTCAAATTCATGGGTTCAATAACCCCCCTTAATTTATCATACAATAACATCTTCTAAACCGATTACTTAAAACATCACTCAAATTTTCATGCATCGATCCATATGGTTGCTTCTACACACCCAAAACTTATAATCATAATAAAAACAAAGTTTTATCAATATAACAAAGTTGAATCAACAATAGTGTTTTTAAAAAAATTATTTGGTTTGGTAAGAAAAATACGAGACCATCTATTGGATTATATAGAGTGAGTATTTACAATTCATTTTTCTACCTGGGAATAGTATTATTTTTAAGTTATGTAATTTTTTTTTTTAAGATTAGTAATCTAATTATATGAATTTTGATTAGTGATCTAATTATATGAAAAATATACGGATAATTTCTTTATGATTATCTTTTTATATTTAAAAATTATTTAAATTTATAATTTTCTTAAACTCATCTATTTATATTTTAAAGATTGTTGTTACATTTGAGAGAGAAAGAAAGCTACAAGATTTGGATCTCTGGTTTTTAGTTTTTAGTTACAGGAGACTATCGTTTTTGTGTTTGTTGTTGAAGAGAATCTGCTCGGATGATTGAAGTAAGTGATGGGTGAATCCGCGCAGTTCTCATAGAACGAGCTTCGCTTCTTCCTTTCGCATACTCCTCCCCTAGAGGCCACCTCGCTCGAAGATCATACTAAATTCATGACCCACAGAACATCAATCACCAAGTTAGAATCTTTTCATCTTTGTAAAATGAGTTTCGTTTAAAAAAACGTACCACGTAATCCTCAGGTTCAATTGCAGCTGGAGGTGGATCGTATCTTCCTACACGAAAATGCTCGAGACCAGTCCAAGCCACCATTACTCCTGGAAAGACTAATGAGTTATTTTTAATCTCTATTCTCTGTATCTCTAATTTGATCAGTAGGAAAATCTCAAACTCTATTTACCATTGTCTGTGCAAAGGCTAGGAGGAGGGCAGACAAGTTTCAGGTTTTTGTTTTCGACAATGTTATTGAGTCGGAGTCGTACATACTTGTTTGAAGCAACACCACCAGAGACTACCTGATGATTAGTCAATATTAGTCAAAAAGCGTAATCAAGCAAAACAGAGGTTTCTTTTTCCTCATTCTAAGCCTCACCATATGTTTTATAGAAGGCTCGAGTTCTAGTGCCCAGTCTATTGCTCGCTCACACTTTTCTTCTAGATGCAAGACAGCTACTCGCTGGTTCGTAAAAACAGAACATGTTAAGAAATCAGCATGTCAATAAAACATTTAAACCACAGACTGATTTGTACCTGGAAAGAAGCGGCAATATCAGCACGGTTTCTTCTGTCTTCGCTTGTTGCAGAAGAGAGGGGACATTTAGCATCACTGCACATATCCAGCAAAAAACCAGTAACTTAACACAAAGCTTTCGTCATATGTGAAAAAACTCGGACAAACAATTTCCGAAGCTGAATTTACGATCTAACTATTTTAAACGTTACATTTCTTTGGCTTCAATGGCTAGCCTCACTTGTGTCTTCAAACCAGCATAAGAAAAGTTGCAATCTTTATGATATTTCATCGGAACCTGATAAACAACATCACATAAATGATGCGGACATTGAGTAGAACATGAAAAAGATGCCTAACCAACTAGTAGACTATTTTCACTTACATTAAACTTAACAGATTTTGAATCACCCTCCAGAGCAAGTTCTTCGACAGCTGGTCCACCACTCCTACGCATATCGAGGCCGAGCCATTTCGCTGTCTTGTCAAATGCCTCGCCTATAGCATCGTCTACTGTAGTCCCAAGTTGTGTGTACTGACCAAGCTCATGAGCAAGAACTAGAAGATTGTGCCCTCCTAAATAGAACAAAAAAAAAAAGAGGCGTCCCTATTTAGATAGAATCATAGAAGCCTAAATACCCTTGTGAAACTGATTCTGCTTTAGAAAAAAAGAAAAATTTAAGCATTACCTGATATAAGCAATGCCATGAAAGGAAAGCTTAATTCTTGCTCCACTAATCTACAAAGACAAATCAAAAGCTGATGAGCAATTCATAAATCTCAAAATGGGAGCAAAAACAACAAGTAAACAATACCTAGCTACAAGGGCATGAGCCTCCATGTGATGCACCCCGACGATTGGGAGATTGAAGTTACCAGCAACACTTCGAGCCTTCCGCACACCAACTGTATATATAACTCAAGGAGGAAAAGTTTTATCTTAATGAGAGTTCTCTAACAACACCTGTTATTTCAAAGTACTTTAAGATAGAATACAATTTTTTTCTCCAACTTACCCCGTAGACAGAGGCTCAAACCAGGTCCAATGGTAACAGCAACAGCAGAGAGATCCTTCTCGGTCAAATTGGCTCGATCAAGCGCGTCTTGCACAACCTGCAATCGATAAAGTACACATTTTTGTCTGTCATCAGCAAAAAATCCCAAAGGCATAAACCAAGGCACATCTCGGAGCACAATGAAGTATCTGGACCAATTCTGAACAAGGATCGAATCTATTACCTTATCGATAACCCGGGAGTGTGCTTCTTCAGCCTGTTTAGGAGCGACGCCTCCATATTGCGCAAGCAATTCTGCCTTAATGTGGCCAATTCCAAGATCAGAACAGGTGGAACTTCACGAAATTATATAAAGGAAATAAATTTATAAAAGTGAAAGAGTTTCTCAGACAAAACTAAGTCTTCATCAAATGCCGGCCAAAGAATCTACTTGTGGATAAAGCAAAGGACCAATCTTTACCTGAGAAGAAATGACTTGACTAAGAATTTCACCATTACCTCTCACCTAAAAACCAAAAATTCCAATATCAGTGAACTAATAACTTCACATAAGTAAACGAAAGGGAGAAGAAAAGAGCAAATGTGATTAAACGGGCTTACAACAGCAGCAGCAGTGTCGTCGCAGCTCGTTTCAATGCCCAAAACAACCAAATTATCATCGAAATTCGAATTTTCGCTTCTGGGTAACGAGGAAATTCTTGTTCCGGTAGAATAAAAACGCGTCCTTTGAAAACTGAATGAAGATGAAGGAGAGATTAACGAGGTGTTAATCCTGTGGTGCTTTTGTAATCTAAGAGAAGGATTAGTCGCTAATATAGAGATTCCAGGATAAATATTCAATCGGGAAATCGCCGGAGAAAGAGTAAGGAACAGGCGAACCATTTTAAAGACCGAGAGAGAGACACACAGAAACTCGAGCTATGCGGAGAAGATGAGTTTACAGGCGTTAGTTTGGAGTGCTGCCCAATCCGGTTTAATTCGAATTGAACCGAATTAAACTTCGGTTTTGGCTGGACTACGGAGATTGGGAAACCTCTAACTGGTTAAGAGGTTTCAAAGCAAGTAGAAATAAGTAATGAGCTTTTTAGACTGCTTTACCTTTACCATTTCGTTCACTTCTTACAAAAGTATACCTTCCTCTGTATTTCCTTCACCTCCGGCTAAATCTCCGGCGAATGGTCCGGCCGTGAGCCTGATGTTTCGTTCTCCTCTACTTATTTGGCGTGAAAGCTGATCAAAATTTACTTGACGCGAAACTTCTTTCTGCCTGAATAGTGAATACACACACGGAGCAAAGCAAATCCAGGTGATCTCTTTTGTTTTCGATCTCTTCTCTCTAGATTCAGTTGAAATTGCTCCAGTTCTTTGTCTAATCACAAACCAAAGCCGCACAATTTGTGAGATTTTTCGGGAAATGAACAGTGTAGAAAGATCTTTAGGGTTTTGATGATTTCACATTTTCTATAGTTTTCTTCTCCTGATGCCAGATTTTATGTCAAAATGAATGATTCACTTGGAGATCTGTAAACACAAAAGGTCGCAACAAGAGATTTGCTTATGTGAACTAGTTTTGTTTACTGGTTTTTCAAATTGAATCTTCTGTTCTTCAAGTTTGATTCTGAGATTAAAAAACCATTTTTTGCAGGAGAAATTTGGTGGGTTTTTTTTGAATTGGAGAGATTAGGAGAATACATTTTGTTGTGTGGTTTCAACTATGCAACCAAGTGGGTTGAAAGAAACCCAACTCCGTGAGAGCAACAACAATCAGAAGGTCCATCCTCAACCAATGGAAGAGTCTATCAATCAGAATCCAGAAGCTATGGAAGCGCTTATTTCCAATCTCTTTGGAAACATCTCCTCTTTGAAATCAGCTTATATCGAGCTTCAAAGTGCTCATACCCCTTACGATCCCGAGAAGATTCAGGCAGCGGATAAAGTTGTGATTTCTGAACTCAAGAATCTTTCGGAACTGAAGCATTTTTACAGAGAGAATAACCCCAAACCTGTATGTGTCTCTCCACAAGACTCTCGATTAGCTGCAGAGATCCAAGAGCAGCAAAGTCTGTTGAAGACTTATGAGGTTATGGTGAAGAAATTTCAGTCTGAGATTCAGAACAAGGATTCTGAGATCACGCAGATGCTGCAGAAGATCGAGGAAGCTAACCAGAAACGGCTTAAGCTTGAGAAGAATCTTAAGTTAAGGGGAATGTCTACAAACGAATCTTCTGGTGTAGATAGCAATTTGCAATTTCCTGACTTAACCACTGAACTCTTTATATCTACTTACGAAGCTGCTGCTAAAGCCGTGCATGATTTCTCCAAGCCGCTAATCAATATGATGAAAGCTGCAGGATGGGATCTTGATTCTGCAGCCAATTCCATTGAGCCTGATGTTGTCTACGCCAAGAGGCCTCACAAGAAATATGCGTTTGAATCATACATATGCCAAAGGATGTTCAGTGGGTTTCAACAGAAGAATTTCTTAGTAAACTCAGAGAGTGAAACGGTTGTAGGCGATGATGACACAGAGACCTTCTTCCGCCAATTTCTTGCTCTGAGGGACATGGATCCACTAGACGCTCTAGGTACAAACCCTGATTCCAACTTTGGTATATTCTGCAGGAGCAAGTATCTCATCTTGGTCCACCCAAAGATGGAAGCTTCTTTCTTTGGAAACCTAGACCAGCGTGACTACGTAACAGGAGGTGGACACCCGAGGACTGCGTTTTACCAGGCCTTCTTGAAACTCGCAAAGTCGATATGGATCTTGCACAGGCTTGCGTACTCGTTTGATCCAGCTGCAAAGATCTTCCAAGTGAAAAAGGGTAGTGAGTTCTCTGATTCATACATGGAAAGTATTGTGAAGAACATAATTGTGGATGAAAAAGAAGAGAACCCAAGAGTTGGTCTCATGGTCATGCCTGGGTTTTGGATTGGTGGCAGTGTGATTCAAAGCCGAGTTTATGTTTCAGGTGTGAAGGTCCTTGAATGATCTCAGAAACTGTCTTAAAGCTTCCCACTACGTTGTGCTACTTTTATTTCCTCTTTGTTATAATTACATATTCAGCAAGCCTACATGTTCATCTTTTATNTTTTTTTTTTTTTAAAAAAAAAAAAAAAAAAAAAAAGTTATTATCTTATTTAATTTCTTCGAGTCTCACCATCTTTGTTATCAAATGACAATGGCCAATCTCTCTGGTTTATCAAAGCCAAGCAGCGTCCAAACTGGTTTTGTTTCGATTATTTTTTTCTTAAGAATTTGGATTTTTTGGTCTACAAATACAGGTCAAAAGCCAAAGTAAACCGAATCATTTTCAGGTTCCAAATTTAGCAAACAAAGTTATCTAAGATGTGCTTTGACCCAAAAAAAAATATTTTGCTTAAGAGATAAAAGATGAAACAGTATATAACTTCGTCTTTCGATTCAGTTTCAGATAAATAGGTTTCTTACATTTCAATCAAAACGGATGTAATAATAAAATTACAAAAACAAAGACAACCCGGTAACAACAACAAATGGGGTCTCCAAATAGCAAAAAGATGACGCTATTATTCCAAAGTTTACGACTCAATCCCAATGAATCACAAAAAGAGAGAGAGTAAAACAAACAGAACCATACGCTTAAATCACTTGCTAAGCCAAGGGTATACATCCGGTGATGAAGGAAGCCTCGCTGTTAAAACCTCAACACCTGTCTCCGTTACCAAGAGGGTATGCTCAAACTGAGCACTGCGCTTCCCATCTGCGGTAACTGCAGTCCATCCATCAGGCCATGTTCGATCCCTCCACGCCCCTATCATGACAATGCCCTTATGGCTTGTAAATAGACAACTCAACTATTGAGTAACAAATCTAGACATTTAACGAATGGAAAGAAAAACTCACCTGCGTTGATCATTGGCTCGATTGTGAAAGTCTGACCTGCTTTCATCACTCCGACTGCTTTGTTTCCTGATTTTGGAGGTTAAGGACAATTACACTGGAACAAGACAACAAACGTACCAGGTCACTAAATTCTAATGTTTCCAGTAACAAAGGATACTTGCGTAGTGAGGAATGTTTGGGGCGCAATGGAAGAGATCCCCAATACCATGACCACAATAGGATCTCACCTGTTTAAACCAAATGTTATTATTTAAACAAACAGATGCTGAGATGATTATGGACAGCTAACATTCAAAACTAGACTTTACCACTGATAAGCCAGACATGGTAGCATGGCGGTTGACTACCTCTCCGATTTCACGAAATCTAACTCCTGGTTTAACTGAAAGATATCAAAGGAATAAATGCATAGAAACCCTCAGCATCTCTTCTCAATATTTGCTTTACATAAGAGTCCAAAATAAAAGCTAGGAACAGGCACCTACCAATTGCTATGGCTTTCTCTAGGCACTCATATGTGCACTTAACAAGTTGACGTGATGCTTCGTCAACATTTCCAACAAAGTATGTCTCATTAAGGTCACCTAAACATAATCATTCCATGAGACAGTATATCTCAACTGGTAACACAAATACGATAAATAATCAATTTTCTGAAGGAGATGAACTTACCATGACAGCCTTTATAATAGACTGTTACATCAATGTTTACTATATCGCCATCTTCTAGTTTCCTGAGACAATTAAAGCACAACGAGTGATTACGTAAAATTTCCTAAGCCTTTTTAGCTATTTTTTCAGAAAGGCTCCAAAAAGTTCCAGACAATAAGCATACCTCGCATCCGGAATTCCATGACAAATTACTTCATTGACAGATCTGAAAGGGAATATTCAATACATACACTTTAGAAGCAGAGGAAAAACAGGATAGTGGTAACAATGCAGATACAAAAGAAGTACCTACGTGCAGCAAGATTTGGGAAAGAAATAGTAGTTGAGGGGTGATGGATATCCTCCTGCCAGACCATAAGATTATAATAGTTACAATACTGTTGTGATGAAGTTGACTGATTGACTTCCGAAAAAGGGTAAGAAAAACTAAAAGATTCAAGTAAAACAGTGAATCCTAAAAAACACAAACCTGCTGCAATAGTTGCTTCATGAACTACACGATCAATTTCATCAGTTGTCACACCGGGGCGAATCACCCTAGCGCCTGCATCCAGTACCTCTCTGGCAATCTGATACCAGAATATGTTCAATTGAGAACCTTGCAAAAAATCAAATGTAGTCCCCGGCATTACAGGAAAGAAAGAATAACACTAACTTTACAGGTTTCACGCATTCTCTGGATTTGTTCGGGCGTTTTTATCTACAAGACAACAAAAGACCTTGTTAGTGACGATGAAATAAAATATTTGTGTTCATGTATCAAAGCATAACTAACCTCAACAACACGTTGTAGATCGCTATTCGGTTCATCTTTGGGAGTCCCCTGAAAAATGGTAGACAGTAAAACGGGGAATAATTAGAAACTATAACTCAATGCAAGACAAATGAGATCTACACAGGCATAGCACAGAAAAACTGTAATATAAAAACTCTTGAGACGAAGCCATTTTTTAGCTAATAACTATTACACTATCAAAGTCAACTAAATCGAGTTCAACTTTGCTAGTAGTAGAATACCGGTGCAGAAGAAAAATAAATCCAGATCACAAAATGATGGGCACTTACATCAATTGCCCAGTCAGGTTTATCAATCCCAGCAGGCACAACACGCTTGGTAGATATGGGATATTGCTTTAGGGGCCTACACAACGCAAGAAGATATAAGAAGTCCAAAATCGGGAACAACTAACTAACAGCATAAAAACATTACACAGTATATGTAATCAACATATAGCATTGAGAATCTTGGTTACAAACCCTGTCCAATCAAAGTGTGGAAGCTTAGGTGTTCTAGCCTGGCCTTTCTTAACGCAATAGAGCCAACCTTGAGAAATAAGATCAGAGTTCTCATCACCGGGAAGGGATTTGGCAATTGAAGACAGCTGAGCTTTCACATGTAGTGATTTGTGCGAGCTCCAAGCTGCCTTGAAACATTCTTGAGTGCTGTTACCATAAGAATGAAAAAATCAAAACTTTGAAAAAAATAAAGACTCTCCCAAATCAAAAAGGTTAAAGCCAGCGACATACCAGAAAGAGGCTTCTTCACGAGGAAGCTTCAAGTCCATGCATTTCGGACACCTGCCAACATAAAGAAACAATTCATTTCGAATCAAGAGCCCAAAAACTATATCAATAACATTTGAATCGAAGTGGACATCAGAATCCCATTCTCCTAACCTAACTAAAAGCAAAAGTTATCGAAACCATCCATTAAAGAAATCTCAACTCTAGAGCTAAAGTAACACAAACTATGCAAGTCAAATAGAAAGGAAGAAGAAGAAGAAGAGAATGAAGGGTAATTACGTACTGAAGATGCGCAGGCTTCTCGCAGCGAGCACAGGAAAGAGTAGCAATGGTCGATGCATCTGATTCACCGGCCATTCAATTCCTTGATTCTCGTATTAAGCCTTCACAGTTCAATCAGAGAATCAGCTCAAAAATCGCCGGTTTGATGAAATTTTGAGAGAAAGAACAAGAGACGAGACTCTAGGGTTTATCAAAGACTTGAAAATTAGCATTTTCTGAAACGACGTCGTTTCTCCAAATCTTCTCTGTTTAGTTCTTTTTGAAACCAAAAAATAAAACAGCTTTTTTCAATATCTACTGTCTTTGCATCCAATTTTGTATAATCAAGTAAAAAACTACTCCTATCACAACAACATTTACATCAATTGCTTGCACAGTTGCACATACATACAGAATGCAAAATGTTCCGTAGGAGGCCCAATTACCTTTTAAACCAGGCTTTAAAGGCCCAAGTCCATGGCCGGGCATGACCTGAACCGAAATCATTAATTAGTCAACGAAGATGGACCATCTAAATCGAATGTAGCAGACTATTTATTTTACAGTAAAAACAATCGGTCACAAAAAGTTCATGCATGCGCCATGCGGGCTTGTGTCTGGCTAGGCATCATTAATCATATCTTTGCCTTTTTTTTAACAAAATTTAAGACACGTATATGATAGTATATTGGAATAAAAAGTATCCTAATCAGTATTATACTCGCCGGTAAAAAATGTGAAATGAGTGTGTAACCAAGTCATTTTAGTTATCTCTTACAACTTAAAACCATCTAGAAAAATTTGTCCTTATTTTTTGGATGTTTTTTGATAATTGAAACAGTTTTCATTTTCGTAAATAAGAATTAAAGCAGATTCACCTGAAAAATGTACACATGATTACATGAAAATCACGATAAGCTATCATATATATTTAGGCTTTAGCCATATATTTCCTCTTTGTGAGAAATAAAATAATTATATAGAAAGTATTCTGTCTCGTCGTGTTAGGCTAAAGAACTTGCAATATAGCGTATATTCAGTTTTTTGTATTTTAAATGATAGCCGAAACTACTGTAGTCCATAATATCACAATTTTCGAACTTATTTTATAGTTTAATTATTGTGCTTATACACTGTTCAAGTACAACAACAAATATTTGTAAAGAACAGTTTATGCGAATGGCGTTGGCAGGCAACACCTAGTTGTAATAAAGAGAGAGATGACAACACAATCTGAAATGATTACGATCAAGGACAAAAACAAAGACTATTATCAAAAAAAATGAAGGACAAAAACGACGACAGCCAAACAAAATCTTTGCGGGCCTCAAACGGAAACTTGAATTATAAGTAATTAATTAGTACCTTATATATAGTCTTATACTAAACTATTATGGAAAATCGAATATTTCATTTCATTAGTTCAAATGAGAAAGTTTCAATTTAATATTCGTACGTCCTTTCGAAAACGAGGTTTTAACGATCTTAATTAAAGTCTAGCTATTGTTGCTACAACTACTTGTACTTCTTTTCTTTTGCGTGAGAATATTAAAAACTAATGTGTTCATATACATATGATATATAGATTAGATTGGATTAGATTTATTGAACACATAAATGCACTGCCGCATATAATTTAAAATGTGTATTGATTGCTTAAAATAGGTCTTAACTAACATGACTGCTGGTCATGTACAAATTAGATTAAAATCGGTTTAGATTGTTTTTGAAATTTCAAAAAGTCGATTCATTCAGGACAGGCTTCTTCAAGATTTTATTTTTTTCATTTTATAAATCGGATTTTTTTGTCCACCTTGTTGAATTTGGGCTAACTCTGGGCTTCCAACTAAAAACCAATTGGCAATTAGTGGATTGACCCTAACCCTTTATATATTATTGATTGTCCCATCAAACTTCCGATGTGGGACTTGGATTGTATCTCCAACAATCTCCCCTTCAATCCAAGGATCACATGGATCTAACACGCCTCATCGAGATGACAACTCCATCTCGAACCGATCTCCACTTGGACCGATAATAAACCCCTTCTTGGGCCTCCATTACTCAGGTTGAGGTATGTCCATATCCATTTTTTCTTAGGTCCACCAGACTATAAACTTTGGGCTCTGATACCATGTTAAATTTGGGTTGAAGGGGAGATTGTTGGAGATACAATCCAAGTCCCACATCGGAAGTTTGATGGGACAATCAATAATATATAAAGGGTTAGGGTCAATCCACTAATTGCCAATTACATCTTTAAAATTTAGGCAATAATTTGTCTTTACGAAGGTTGGGATAAAAAGTTGTCTTACGAAGACGAGGGTATAATAATGTTTCCCTATGGAGGTGAGGAATGTGGTCAACCCGATAGTTATTTTCGAATATTTTTTAACTATATTCATGATGTAATTTTGTCAAAAGAGTAGATTGTGATAGTACTCAAATTGGTGATTACCTCTTCGTACATTTGATTTTTTATTCTTATTTTTTATATTTGTTATTCTTGTGTTTTTGCTAAATAAGAAAATTTCTTTGAATAATCCATGAAAAGACTAATTAACGTCCAGAGTCAAATCATATCGATCGTTACTTCATATATCATCAACGATTTTATTCAAAAACAATGAATTTCGTTACCAATAAAAAAGGGAACGTGGTATTATTTTGTGGCCGTGCTTAAAATGTCAACTTAGACCAAATGATAATGTTGGTAATCTACTTATGGATTGAGACCTCTCTACGGTTGCTGCTAGTTTTTGAAACCTCGTTTCTTCCGTCGACGTTACGTGAAACGCACACTTGCGTTGAACGAGGACGTTTCCAAAATCCATTGCTAGAATATGATATACTTATACCAATTAAGTAAACATTGAAACAAAGTCTAATCTATGTGCCACACATTTCTTTTTTGGATTTCGATGTTAACCGTAAACCCAAAAAAAAGGAGTCTAACTAATTAAGTGAGCACAAAATAAAAAATTCACATTTTGGTGTAAGAGATATTTGAATAATTATATACTGTATTACTTTTATAATAAATCTACGTAATATATAAAATAAAACTCCATGAACCAACCAATAAATGTTTAAATTATCGAATCACATGAAATGCGAGAGAGCATGTTAAATATATCATGAACATACTATATCCACTAATTACTAATTTTGTTCACAAACTCCAAGTTCATCTAATTGTCACGGTACAGGGTTATAAGTTTGTCTTGGATTATTATAAGTAACTGAATTTAATAAAAAAAAATGTTTTTTCGTAAAGTAGACTTTGACGATGATTGTGCGGTGCCTAACTGTATAATTACATGTTTTAAAAAACGTTAAACCTAAATAATAATATGTATTACGTTCATTCAGTGGCGGATCTAGAACCTATTTTAACCCAGGGCACAATATTATAAAATAGTTTTATATATTTTTTTAATAAATTTATCTTACTTTTTTCTATATTTTAGAACATTTTTAGCTCTATTTCATTTATCATTTATGAAAAAAT
>OVAQ01002613.1:1040-12158 GCA_900406345.1 Erysimum cheiri | reverse complement strand
ATTGTCAATTTTCCTTTTCGGCACAAATTAATAACATCAAAACCTATTTCATGAAAGAAAATGTGAATATAAATACTCCACATATATACAGTATAGAAACAAAATTAACCCAAAAAGATCAAGTCTATTTCCCAAATTTATCACAAGAAAATGAACAATCTCTTCATACTTTTGATTCTTATAGGCTTATGCATTGGCTTAAGCAATGCTTTTCACATGATAGGAGAAAGCAAAGTCGTGTTAAGCAATCAACTGGAACACAACAAACTCCTCAAAGTTCATTGTCGTTCCGGTGACGACGATCTTGGAGAACATATTATGAAAATCGGCGAAGACTATGAGTTTACTTTTGGTGATAACATTTGGCAAACGACTCTTTTCTCATGTCGAATGGATCAAGGTCCTAATTTTAAGCATCACCAAGATTTTGTGGCGTATGAGACTTCGTGGAGCAAAGCTCTTGAAGCCACGTGTAAGTGGATTGCTAAGGAAGATGGAATCTATTTTTCTCTAGATGGAAACCCTCCCACCAATAAATATAAGTGGGATGGTCCTCATATCCTCAATAATTAGGCTTTTTATTTTATATATGCTTTGGTCGATCTTTGTACCTTATATATGATGAAGAATTTATCAATAATATTTTTATTGTAATAACAAACGTTCCATGGACAGGGTCTATTTAATAGCATGCGTAGTTATATAAAATAAGTGAAAGATATAAGAAAAGTGAGGGACTAAAAAACAAATATATAGATATTTTGAAGAACAAACGGTCGAAGAACATCTGAAACTATCATCAATCGGAGAAGAAGAAGAAGAAGAATGGCACTGACACTGACGCCAACAAGTTCCGTTCATCTTCTTAATTCCACCTCCGTCGCGCGTCCTCAGATCTTCGCAGCTGATTATAATCTTCGATCGCGGTGGCGACGTCGGCCTGTTTCGTCAATCTCTAACTTCCGTCTCAGACTTACTTCGAGAACTTCGCTGAGCTGCCTCTGTTCTTCTTCGTCTTCCGCTGCATCTCCTATGTCGCTCGAAGTCTCCACTCCGAATTCTCAGGTTTACGTCTCTTAATTTGTTCAATTTATCTTTCGAGGAGAATGTTGACCCATCATGTTACTGATTTTGCTTCTTCTTTTGNAATTCTCAGGTTTACGTCTCTTAATTTGTTCAATTTATCTTTTGAGGAGAATGTTGACTCATCATGTTACTGATTTTGCTTTTTTTCTTTTTTTTTGGTAACGTTTGCATCGAAATTGTGATCAGTTTCTTGATTGTTTGATCTACTCAAGAGCGTATTGGGTCACCCAAGGCGTAATCGCTTGGAATGTGGATGTTGGTGAAGGATCTTGTTACTTGTATGCGAGCAGAATTGGTGGTTTATCATTCAGCGAAGAAGGAATCGATGGTGCTTAATCTTATCTCTTAATTTGTTACAATAGTCTCTGTGGTGGTTTTTAATTTTAATCAAGTTCATTGGCTTTCAGGTTATGATTTAAGACTCAAGCTTGAAGCTGAATCCGGTTCACTTCCTGCAAATGTAAGTTGTACATTCTCTGATTTGTGTTTGCTTCGTAAGAGAGTATAGAATATGTTCGGAATTAAAAAGAATAATTCTTAAAGTGGAGGGCTTAATTCAGGTGATTGAGAAGTTTCCACATATTCGGAATTACAAATCGTTTAAAGTTCCTTCAGATGTGGATATCAGGGATCTTGTCAAAAGCCAGTTAGCTGTTGTTTGCTTTGATGGTAAGAGTTTTTTGTACCGTTTCATTTGATTTATTTGCTTCCCTTTCTTGTTTCGGATAACTCATTGCCAACACTAAGAAACTACGGAGGCTAAATTATTTAGTAATTGTTTAATTTTCTGTAGCGGTAGGACGGATGATTCAGGGAACTGGGTTGCAATTGCCTGGCGTCCTGGATGAATTGTTCTCATATGATGGTCCTCTGGGTGCACATTTTACACCAGAAGGTGTCTCTCTTCATCTCTGGGATCCCACTGCTCAAGTATGATACTTATGTTAGAAATGGTTAATGGTGTTACCTTAAATCTGCCTTTTCACATAACTAACTCTTTTTGTGTCTTCATTTGTGCATTTAAGTAGGAAGTTTCTGTTTGCATCTATAAAAACCCACTTGACAAGTGTCCCATGGAAATCTGCCCACTCAAAGAGGCTAACGGTGTGTGGAGCACAGAAGGAGATACTAGTTGGGAAGGATGCTATTATGTGTATAAAGTATTAGTGTACCATCCTAGCACCATGAAATTGGAAACTTGCTATGCTAATGATCCTTATGCGCGGGGGTAATTGTATTTTTTCAATTGGTTTGAAGGCATATCCCTCATAGAAACTTCTTTGAAAATGAGTCATTTATGATTGGTATTTTCTCAAGCAGGCTTTCAGCAGATGGGAGCAAAACTTTTCTGGTTAATCTTGATTCTGATGATCTAAAACCTGAAGGATGGGACAACTTAGCAGATAAGAAGCCATGCCTAAGATCCTACTCAGATATAAGTATATATGAGCTGCATGTGAGGGATTTCAGGTAATTATACTCAATTTCCAGATTCATGGTTTACTTTTTACCATGGGGCAAAACTTAGCAAGTAATTCTCGTTACAGAATAGCCAATACCCAATTATCTTCTTTCATCTTTCTTCCTCTCTTCCCGCAACCAAGAACAATAACTTCTTGAATAGACAAACGACAAGGATATTTTTTGCCCTATGTTTGTTTGGTCTAATCTTTGACTTACATTATTGAAATTGTGGAGTCATTTTACTTTGCTCGTGCAGATTTCCCTTTTCTTCTCGTATGTCTAATTTTTACCTGCTATTCCAGTGCTTATGATGAGACTGTTGAGCCTGAAAATCGAGGTGGATATCTGGCTTTCACTTTAAAGGTGCAAATATCCTTGTCCATGTGCATAACTTTATCATCTTATTCAATATATGCTGTGTAAATTCACGTTTTAGTGGTCGTCCCAAATTTTAGTTGTATTTCTATTATTTCTGACACATTTTCTGCTCAGCAAAGATGCTGGGATTCATTTTGTTTTGTGTCATATCTCATTAGATCTATTGGCAGGATTCTGCAGGTGTGAAACATCTTCAGAAATTAGTTGATGCAGGCCTTACCCATCTACATCTTCTTCCAACATTTCAGTTTGGTGATGTTGATGATGAGAAGGAGAAATGGAAGTCTGTAGGTAGGGTATATTTGATGTCTCAAGCACACACTTAATAGACTGTGCACGATTCATGTTTGGGACGCATTTTTTTCTTTAAATCTTTGAGGACTTATTTATTGAACTCAAATTAGAGCTCAAAAGCCGGAAGGATCCTACGTCTTCAGACCAATAGAAATATAAGCAAAGTAACTTTTTTTTTTATTGTAGACACCAGTCTGCTGGATGGATTACCACCTGATTCAACTGAGGCACAAGCTCGTATTACAGAAATCCAGAAAGATAATGGCTATAATTGGGGGTAGTTTGTTTATATGCAAGTTACTCCGTTCATTATGAAGCAATCATCTTCATAACAAGTTTCCTGTTTTGTGAAGGTATAATCCTGTGCTCTGGGGAGTCCCAAAAGGAAGCTATGCTACTGATCCGACTGGTCCACACCGCATAATTGAGTTTAGAAAAATGGTTCAGGTTTGCATTTTCCCATGTTTGGATATTGAAAATTGGACAATAAATGTATACTGCTTTTGGTGATTTGGAACACTAATAGGCTCATTGCATGGTATACCCTCATGCTGTTTTTGAGTTGGCTCTTTATGTAGTTTCTTTTGGCAGGCTCTTAATTGTACTGGTCTTAATGTCGTCTTAGACGTTGTTTACAACCACTTGCATGCAAATGGGCCACACGACAAAGACTCTGTTCTTGATAAGGTGTGCAGCTAACTAAGATTTTATTAACTTCAGTATGATAACTAACTGTCTAGCCTGACTTCTCAATCTTTCTTCCACGGCAAAATGTTTTTGCTTAGATAGTTCCAGGTTACTATTTGAGAAGGAACAATGATGGTTTTGTTGAAAACAGTACATGCGTAAACAACACTGCCAGCGAGCATTATATGGTTGATCGTCTAATACGGGATGATTTATTAAATTGGGTTGTTAACTATAAGGTACATACTTGTCATCGATTCTGATTATATTTCCATCTTCTCACTTCTTCCCCTTCCCACAGATAATAAATATTAGCTTTTCCCTTGTATCTTTCAACCTTTGGTCTGAGGACCATGACAAGGTTATTGTATTCTGCATTAGTAGGCAAAGTATTTTTTTTCCTTGTATATTCCAGCTGGCTGACCATATATTGATTCTGTCAGGTTGATGGTTTTCGTTTTGATCTTATGGGTCATATAATGAAAGCTACGATGGTAAGCAGCTTTGTTACTTACATGTTTTATTTGCATGATTGATAGTTATCTTCACTGCTTTCTTCAGAAGTTAGTATGTGGTTTCATTAGGTTTTCATGTAATATTACAATAGTTTTGATGCGAGTTGTAACACCTACGTTCCTTAGGTAAACGCAAAATCTGCAATTGGTAGCTTGAGAAAGGAAACAGATGGAGTTGATGGTTCAAGAATTTATTTGTAAGTCTTGGCTATTAATCGAGCTTACATGCAAGTTTTCCAACATTAGTTGTCTTTTTTTTCTTGTGAAATTTTGTTGGCCATATCATAGCTTGTGCTATTTCTTCATCATCAGATATGGCGAAGGATGGAATTTTGGTGAAGTTGCTAACAATGCACGTGGAATAAATGCTTCACAGTTCAACTTAGGCGGGACTGGAATTGGAAGGTTTGAAAGTTCATTGCTTCAATACATTTAGAAAAAGAGCTTTGCGTCCCTTTTTCCACTTTTATTTAATCAATTGGACATCTTGTTACTTTATTCAACGATTGTTTAACATATCCCTGATTCATTTTGTTTTACTCTATTCAGTTTTAACGACCGTATACGAGATGCAACTCTTGGTGGATCTCCATTTGGTCATCCTCTTCAACAAGGATTCATTACTGGTTTGTTGTTACAGGTATTTTGGCTTTTATCTTGTGCATTTACCAATCAAGATATGGAATCACTAAATTGTGATCTAACCAAGGTTTTAAGTAAAAAATATGCATTGAACCACATCATCATATAACATATATTTCCATGACTTTACCATACACGTTTGTAGCTTTATCTGGAATGGACATCACATAATTCACATTACGGCTGTATTGCCAATGTAAATGTTTAAAAAAAAAAATTTTAATCTGAGAGATGAAATTTCTATGCCACATAATTCACATTCACATTTCTTCTCTTCACTTCTTTACTTCCCTTTTCTGGACAGCCTAATGGTCATGGCCATGGTTCAGAAGCTACCCAGGAACTGATGCTTTCTACTGCGAAAGATCACATTCAGGTAATTGATCGTCGTTAGATAGCATATGCAATATGGTATTCATGTATCTAAGATCAAGGCTTAAGGATCTCCAAACCCAACCTTGCTCTCAAACTCGCTTCACATCTGTTCCCAATGATGTCTCCTTTCTTACTACATTCCACTATCTTACGGATTGAAATGCGACACTGGTATGGATATCTTGTAACACTAACTTCTACAAAGTATATTTCTAATATATTCATTGTACTTCCATCATGGATTAGATTGGTATGGCAGCAAACTTGAAAGATTATATGCTAACCAATCACGAAGGAAAGGAGGTATGTAAGTAGACACACTTTATTATTTAACCATTCACAAAGGATTTTGTCCTCACCTTTTATTATGTATGGCTCTCGTTATCTAGGTGAAGGGATCAGAGGTTTTAATGCATGATGCTACACCTGTTGCATATGCTTCACAGCCAACAGAAACCGTAAGCAACTTCATTACTACTACTTTTATCATTTCATTGAGTTAAGTACCCAATATATCTGTGATGCTCATATTGGCATTTTCTGTGGTTTCAGATTAACTACGTCTCTGCTCATGACAATGAAACCCTCTTTGACATTATCAGTTTGAAGGTAATAAAACAAATATGTTGTCTGAACGTTTATGGAGACATCCAAAATTTCAACTCTTCAGTTCAATGTTTTCTTCTGCTTGATTAAAATTCAATTCTGAAGTACTCTTAATTCACTCTGCACGTTGTATTTTCGAGCCAACAAATGTGTATCCGCTGTCTATTTGTTTGCTTCATATTCCTACTTAAGGGTAGGTATAGACTTATTTCTGCTTTGTTCTTCCAGACTCCGATGGAAATATCTGTTGATGAAAGGTGTCGAATCAATCATTTGGCGTCAAGTATGATTGCCCTCTCTCAGGTTCTATACTGTCTGCCAACTTAACTTAGAGATAGATCACTTGTAGACTAAGGGACTGCAGACAAAGGCTAGCAGGGCACTAGTCTTGAACCTATTTCTTGTTCTACTGATTATCTTAAAATAAATATTATAATGATTTGTTCTGCATGTGAAGGGTATTCCATTCTTCCATGCTGGTGACGAGATTCTACGCTCGAAATCACTTGATCGTGATTCTTACAACTCCGGTGACTGGTTCAATAGGTTTGCGTTTTCTCTCTTGTAATGAAATTCTTATTCTGGTTATATACTTTCCCTACCTATTGACTTGAACGGGGAAAAGTTTAGGCTAGACTTCAGCTACAGTTCAAATAATTGGGGTGTTGGGCTTCCTCCAAAAGGGAAAAACGAACACAATTGGCCATTGTAAGAACTGAACCAAGCCCCTTCAATAAATCTGATTATTAATACAACCAACATCCATTGCATGTTTCTAATACCAATCACCTCCTGCTGAACATGTCTCTAGGATCAAACCGAGGCTACAAGATCCATCCTTCAAGCCTAAGAGCAGTCACATAGTTGCCACCCTCGACAATTTCTTAGATTTGTTACGCATCAGATACTCTTCACCTCTCTTTCGTTTAGATACAGCAAAGTCTATCCAGGTCAGGATATCTACTGTTTTATAATTCTCTTCACTGAGTTCTCTGCTCTTATGAAATTATTCGTCTAATATCCTTCTTTTGCAATGCTGTAAAATACTACCAGAAGCTCTTGCAGGTTTTAAGTAAATTATTGTGATTGTATTGATCTCATTCATAATCACCACAAAGTCACAAATGAAGTAAGAGATCTCAAAAACATGTGGACTGATATNAGTTTTTTTTTTTTTTTTTTTTTCAGGAGCGAGTGCGATTTCATAACACAGGCCCCTCGTCAATCCCCGGTGCCATTGTCATGAGCATTGAAGATGGTCACAAAGGCATCCCAAGTGTATCTCAGATCGATCCAGTGTAAGCAAAAAAAAAAAAAACAACAACTCGACAAGTCTTTCAAAGCCTCATATGTGTATGCATTGTTTGGTACTCCTACAGCTACTCACTCATTGTTGTAATCTTCAATGGACGCCCGTCTGAGTTCTCATTTCTCAGTCCCGCTCTAAAAGAAAGAAATCTCAAATTACACCCAGTACAGGTAAATCACGCATTACAAAAAATAGAACAATAACTTACGCTTTCACCTTTCAGTTTGTTTTGTTTTAGAAATTTTTTAAGCTCTCTAAGTGATGATTCAATTCGGAGTGACTCACAGGTGATGTCAGGCGATGAAATAGTCAAGAAATCAGTTTATGACTCGTTTTCTGGCAGCTTCACTGTACCAGCAAGAACAACTACAGTGTTTGTTGAATCGCGGAATGGTTGAAACTTAAGCCTTATAGCGAAACAGGTAAGCATATGCTCTGTTCCATAATAATCTGTCAGGAACATGGCTTGTCGTTTTTTTTTTAACTTATTATATACTATATACACTCTATAAAGATAGTCAGATTTTGTAAGCTCGAATGTGGAATTGTGTATTGCAACAACTCGGCGTGTTTCACGTTTAAGATATGTCCCACCTCTATATATAAAATGAATAAGGGTAAAAGATATGTCCCACCTCTATATATAAAATGAATAAGGGTAAACCTTCCTAAACAAGAAAGCATATTGTAATAATTGTCCTTTTTTAATATTATTTTCTTGAAAGAGTGCAAGAAATGGATTTAGGATTCATGCATTACATCCATTCCTTATAGGGTCTCAGTGAAATGCATCAAAATTCAAAGGTGAATTCGTTCAAAATGCCATATTATGATCCTAACGAAGAAGAATGGAAGGAGATGATTAGAAAAGAGGGAGCGGTCAGCGGTTCCAAATGAACGACTTGGAGACACATGGATTTGATCTTTGGCTATAGAATTGTAGATGCCGTTAATATCGATACATTGTTTAACTCATCATCTGTCTCAGCATGCTAGCTGCTGAACAAAACGTCTGTCACTCTAGTCGTTTCATTGATTTTGGGAATAATTTGTGTATTATGGATTAAGGATTAATCCGTGTGTGATACTCTAGTCAACAACATGAAACATGGCTTGAATTTCACTTTTGCGCATGTTGGTTCTGTTCCAATTACTGCTAGCTAGTGGTGTTTGCCGTATGAAACAAGACATAACGGCATTAGAAAATGTATTATTACTAGCAGTGGCGGACACATTTATTTTCCAGGCAATTATATTAAGAAATTAAATTTATTTAAATTATATAAAAAAATTGTAAAAAAATAAACAAAAGCTCGTCCGAAAATTAAAAGTATTCTACACGATGACAAAAAACATATCCTACACATTTAACACTTCTCAAGATGCCGCGTAATCCTTTGTTGTGCCGCGTACTCCCTCTTCTCCTCTCTGTTTTTCAGATTTCTAGAAAAAAAGAGACGACACATTTACATGAGTCCTACAAACAAGTGTCTACAACTTTTGTTTTTTTTTTTATCGAGAATATATGGTTATGGAGAATATTATGGGGTGTCGTACTTATTCTTCATGATCTTCACTATTATTCTACTTTACAACCAATGTCATTTTGCATTGTCTTTTGATTCTCTTATCTATATATGAATAGAGTGCGATCTGAGCTTTCAAAACATCATGAAATTCTCATCCAAAAAATAAAAACAAACTCTACTCTATGTTTTCTCTTATAGAAACACTTATTTCCCGCTATTTCTTTTTACTCAAGTTCATCTTATTTCTTTGATTAATTATAGAGTATTAATCTAGATAAAGATTGTCAGATTGGGTAAGATCGAATGTGGAATTGTGTATTGCAACAACTCGGCGTGTTTCACGTTTAAGATATGTCCCACCTCTAGTTCTAATATAAAGTGTATGAGAGGTAATCTCCCTAAACAACATATACATTTTTAAATAATTCTTGTTTTGTAAAATTATTGTCTTGAAATAGTGCGAGAAATGGATTCAAGATTCATCCATTCCACACCTTTCTTAAGGTTTTTCTCACCAATTCATCTTCACATCATATGATTGTATAAGTGAATTTGACATTGATTGTATGCATATATGTATGATGGGAACGTTTGTTTATATTGTGATGCAGATGTAATGGTAAGAGTGAAAAAGAGAGGAATAACAGAGATGAAGAGAGAATTAGTGAATACCCGTTTGTGAGTCATCTATGTATGAGTGGAGGAGATGGAGACAACAGTTACTCCACCAATTCTCTTCTTCAGGTGTTTTTAAGTTCTTCATATATAACTTTTTTCTTTTGTATATAAGACATATATCCATGCAGAAATTAGTACTTTAGTTTACATATAGTTGGGATTGATACGAATTAGAGTCACATGAGTTATTCCGTTATGACTTTGTTTTAGGGGGTATGATTTAGTGTTTAGGTTTAGATCAGTTTAGAGTTAAAATTGAAAGTTTAGTTTTGGTTTTGTGGTATTTTTGGAGTAAAAACAAAAACCATAACATTTTAGATAATTGCCCTTAATTAATTGTGTATGCCAATAACTGAATACATAAAAATGATTTCCTACTGACTAACAATTTCTTAATTTGTTTCTTATTATTTTGTTTTTGCAGAGAAGAGTGTTATCAAAGGCTAAGCCGGTATTGGTCAAGAACACAAAGGAACTGATGATAAACTTAAACTTTCCTAGTTACATTAAAGTAGCTGATTTGGGTTGTTCTTCGGGACAAAACACGTTCTTGGCAATGTCTGAAATCATCAACACAATTAATGTGTTATATCAACAGAGGAACCAAAACCCACCAGAAGTAGATTGTTGTCTAAATGATCTCCCTAATAACGATTTCAACACAACCTTCAAATTTATACAATTCTTCAACGAGAAGAACCTCACGAGCAAAAAATCCTACTTTGTCTCTGGAGTCCCCGGTTCCTTCTACTCGAGGCTCTTCCCTCGGAGGAGTCTTCATTTCGTACATTCCTCTTATTGTCTCCATTGGCTCTCTAAGGTATTATAAGTGTTGAGACTTCATTTATATAACATTTTATGTATAGAATTCATTAATTTTGTACTTTGATATTTGTTGTTAATGTTGGAACTATTTGATTGTAAGGTTCCTGAAGGGCTTGAGATGAATAAGATGAGTGTGTACATCACAAATTCAAGTCCTCTAAGTACATACAAGGCTTACTTAAATCAATTCCAAAGAGATTTCACCACTTTTCTTAAACTGCGTTCTGAAGAGATGGTTTCTAATGGACGCATGGTACTCACTTTCATTGGTAGAAACACTATCGATAATCCACTGCATAGAGATTGTTGTCACTTTTGGACATTATTATCCAAATCTCTTCGTGACCTAGTCGTCGAGGTATTTATCTGAATCAAACATTTTTTTCGTCAACATAATGAATATGTTCAGACATAGTTTAACATCTTCTAGTTTTGTGAGGAATTACTTCAACTCAAACCAATTAGCAATTAATGTCTTAAATGATCTATATCCATCATATGTACCGTTGGTTTCTTCATATTTTGATGAGAGAACCTAACAATTCTGTCATCATATTTTCTTTAATAGGGTCTTGTGAGTGCATCGAAGGTTGATTCGTTCTACATACCATTTTACGACCCGAACGAAAAAGAAGTGAAAGAGATGGTACAGAAAGAAGGTTCCTTTGAAATCGAAGACTTGGAGATGCCATGGATATGATCTTGGCCATTGTAACCAAGACGAGTCAAA